>PNEQ01082248.1:24719-45553 GCA_003012365.1 Medauroidea extradentata | reverse complement strand
TATTTTGTCAGAAAATCAAAAACGGTTTGGAGTTAAATTACGATACTTTGAGTGGTGTTACTTATTATTGATATCTTAAACGTGTAAAAGTTTCAGCCTTCTAACCGTCCGCTTTAATGAAAATAATAGGGGTTGCCTCCCTTATATCGCATAAAATTACGTTGGCGTTACAGTTTGTGAACATTACATGTTGTCTTATTGGGCTGTACACCGTAAGGAACAAAAACGTTTCTCTTATCGCAAATGCCTAGAATGCACCATTTACCAGAAAATGAACACAATTGATCTGTACATGGTGTGTAGGCAAAATGTGCTACATCCGCTAAGAAACGGATTTGTACTATGCTCTCTGGAAAATTCAACCCGTGATGCAGTTGTTGAAGCATGTCGCAAAATGCAGTTACATAAAACGTAAAAACAAAAACATGCCCATGCGTGACTCAATTGATTTGACAACAAATGTAATTTAGCAAAATGCACCAAATTTAATTATTTTTTAGACAAGCATGCGCGATCTTCATAAACAACAGAACATACTTTAGTACATTCTAATGTCATCTACGTATTTCGCTAAGAAATAAGTAATATCGTATGGGTGATGCACCCTAGGGGCAGAGATAACACCAAGCTGGTTAGTGGCATTCTGATTTTGGGCCTGTAGGCTGCCATAATCTCTGAATTGTGACAATGGAATGAGATCCTAAGAGGGAGCGTTGCTGGAATAAAAGGGTGGGGAAACGGGAGTTCTTTGAGAAATCCTGCCGACCAGCGACATCGTCCCACACGATTCCCTCTTGCAAAAAACCGGGGCTGTAACCCACCGGGGATCGAACCCAGTGAAAATTGAACCTGGATCGACGTGATGGGAGGATATGGTCCTGACCACTGGAGCATAGTGGACCCCATAAATGCCGATGAATGAGAAAAACTAAATGCTATGAAATGACAACTCTGCGGCCAGGACGTTTTGTCCGCTGTACACTTTAAAAAATGACAGGGGTTGTCTTAAATAATCACACAGATGCTTCGTATGGTGCACGGTTTTCAATGGTATGGCCTAATGAACAAGGCCTACAAATTTGTCTGTCCTAAATTTCACAATACTATAATATGTAAAAATGTTGGTGCACAACGCCTAGAAATGAAGGATGTGCGAAGTTGCGTTCACAGTAGGAGCGATATATCAATAGCGTTACAGTACATCAGAAAAGTCCATAACTAATTGCCTAAATCACAGGATGTGTTTGTTATGACCTCTTCCACATACACAGCACAGTCTCAACTTACGCAGTAGAGACCCACGCACACGTTCAAAGATATCTGGGAAATCTCGCATATTGCCTGCTACAGTTGCGAGTCCTGCTACCAAGTCCTCCTCGTCCACAATTGGGGCCTGATACACATCACTTTTCATGTACCCCCACAAAAAGAAGTACAGAGTATTTATATCAGGGCATAGGGGTGGCCATGCACCAGGTCCACCGCGGTCAATACATCTGTATCGAAATGTTGTAATTAAGAAGTTTCGCTTAATACGAGAGAATTGAGGCGGCGCACCATTCAACTACAACCACAAGTTCTGTCGGACCACAAGTGGTGCATTGTCTAGCAGTTTAAGTAGCGTATTCTCGAGACATATCCGGTACATGACACCATTAAAGGTTACAGCCCCAGTTTTTCGCAAGAGGGAATCGTGTGGCACGATGTCGCTGGTCGGTAGGATTTCTCAGAGAACTCACGTTTCCCCACCATTTTATTCCGGCAACGCTCCCTCGTACGGTCTCATTCCTTTGTCACAATGCAGGGATGATGACAGCCTACAGGCCCAAAATCAGAATGCCACCAACCAGTTTGGAGTTATCCCCGCCCCTAGGGTGCATCCCCGATACGATATTATTTATTTCTTAGCGAAATAGACGTTCGCGGATGCCTGTCTTAAAAATAATCACATTCGGTACGTTTTGCTAAACAACAGTTGTTGCCAAATTAACCGAGTCACGCATGGGCATGTTTTTGTTTTTACGCTTATGTAACTGCATTTGGCGACGTGCTTCAACAACTGCATCACGGGTTGTATTTTCCTGAGAGCATGGTACAAACCCATTTTTTTATCGGATGTAGCAAATTTTGCCTACATACCAGGCACAAGAACAACTGTGTTCATTTTCTGGTAAACGGTGCATTCTAGGCACTTACGACAAGAAGAACTTTTTTGTTCCTTACGGTGTACAGCCCAATAAGACAACACGTAATGTTCACAAACTGTAACGCCAACGTAATTTTATGCTATATAAGGGAGGCAGTCCCTATTATTTTCATGAAAGGGGACGATTAGAAGGCTGAAACTTTAACACGTTTAAGATATCAATAATACGTAACACCACTCAAAGTATCGTAATTTAACTCCTAACCGTTTTTTAATTTTTGACAAAAAAACGATTTTCTAACTCGATTTTCTACCTTGATTTTCAAGGGCTTATTCCGCCCTTAATATTTACTTTTTTAAAAAGTGTCCTTTATAATGTCGACTTCACTTTTCATGAGGAATCACCTCCCGGAGTTTGGGCTATTAATTTCCTTACAACCTGTATATGTATTAGCAGTGCGCCCGCGTCTTTGCTCGCGTGTATTACTTAAAGCAGATAAGATTTACTTCAGTTAATCGAAAATCTTCTTTGTACACCAGATAGGTAGTTCAGTCATCAACTGGAATGACAAATCTGCTAGTTGAGTTAACTCTGCAGCAGAATAAGTAGCTACAGCTGTCCACGCGAGAAGTACCTTAAGTTTGTCTCTGCCACTAACAGCGACTTCGCCTGGGTCTTATTTACTGTCACAGCAATATTGCCGTTGTGCGGTAATTACACAGACTCTTTAATGTAATAGGCTAATCGAATTAAATACGTAGTTTACGTAGTATTAACACTGATTTACCCCGAGCTACAAACAACTGCGCCACATAACGTTGAAGTTGTTCACGAAAACCAATTTAAGAAATATAATATAGGTTTTCTGGTATCATAGAGGTTGTACAACACGTCTCGGTAGAAATGTCAAATGAAACTACTGCATAATTTAATTCTCTCACTGGTCGTACTTGCATTCTGTATCGTCTGTCTTGAAAGTTAACAAAAGTTTCTTCACAAAAATTTAGTTATCGTACAAAACAAGATCTTGCATAACTTTTTTTAGGTACTTGCGTAAGCAATACTCTGCCTCGAACTACACCTCAATATCTCTACTTGTTAGATATATATAATTGGCTGATATAAAATAAATGTTATAGTTTTTAACCCTTTTGGGTGTTGAATTTCGAAATATTTTTAATTCACATCTTAGACATTTGTATAAGTATCCTATTGAAGTGCAAATCACGACTGTAGCCCGTTCAGTCTTATCAAAATCGATCATTCATTAAAAAACGCATATGACACATGCACAGTACTTAGTGTTCGAATTTTGAAATATCTTAAAACTTTTTGCATCCACTTGCCTAATCATCATCCTGAAGCAAAAATAAACTGAATATCTCGATGGATTCGATACATATCGAAGATTAACTAAAATACATTCAAGATATTTTCACCTTCTAAGAGAGTGAATTTCGAAAAAATTTTTAACCACGTTTTATATTACTTTATTGGTGTCTCGTGGACGTGAAAAACACAATAGACCGCTGGGCTCAAGATATATCGACGAATAGTTAAAAACACATTTCACCACTTTTCGCCCCTTTTCACCTCCTTGGGTGGCGAATTTCGAAAATTCGTGAAAATACTTTTCAGGTATTTGAATAAGCATCAATCTTAGACGAAAATCACGTCGCTATATAAAAATCAATGGGATCTATATAATCGATTGTGATTCTAAACACATTTTACCTAATTATTTTACCTCTTTGGGGCCGAATTCGGAAAATAATTTAAAATGGTATTTTGGGATATTTACAATAGCAAAGATCGCTTCGATATCTCAATTGGTTCAATAGATATGATGAAAGAAACGAAAATACATTTCAAATATTTTCACCCCCTCAGTTAAAGAATTTCGAAACGTCTTGGAGTCGTATCATAGACATTTGTATACATAACCTTTTGAAGCAAAAAATTACTGTGATAGTCAATTGCGTTTCAGTGATGTAGACGATTCATAAAAAATAAATTTTCCCCCTTTTACTGCTTGGGGGACGAATTTCAAAAAATACTAAAATTCCTTTTGAATTTTTACGTAAGCAACATTTTGAAGTGTATACCAATTCTCTATTCCAAAGGAATCGATAGATAGCGATAGTTAATCAGAAATATTTTTGGGTCTTTTCACCCCATTAAATATTGAATTTAGATAAATCCTTAAATTGGCTAATATGCAATTTTATAGACATTAAAGTAAATATCACTATGATGGGCCGTCAAGTTCGAGCTCTATCGACGTATCTTCGTAAACTCATTTCACCCCTTTTCTCCCCATTAGAGGTCTAATTTCGAAAAATTTCTTCTCTCTAGTGCTCGTCTACGACTTGAAGGGAACCCACACAGTTTGATATATCAGTCCGTCACTCAGTCAGTGTGCTCTGATATATATATATATATATATATATATATATATATATATATATATATGCACACAAAATTTTTCTGCCCCAAGCGTAAGATTTGTCTACTGCAACAAGAGATTTGCTTGTCCGCAGGTAAAGTTTTTTTTTTATAAATAAATAACCAGAAACAGTGTCCCAAAATTTTTCAAAGAAATTTCCGCATCTGAATCGTTTTATCATTCAGTAGTTGACTGACATTTAAGTTCACATTAATGTTTTTAATGAATATGCAGCTTCGAAAACGTTGTGTATAAGCAGTCGCATATTTTCAATTTTGAGATGTTTTTATTTATTTTAGAGGAGTTATTATGGATAGTTCGTCCCTTTCTTGTATAAAGTAGATTTAAATACTTTATTTCAATTAAACTGCTACAGAAATGGTAAAATACCTCTCGAGCTGTGAATGCAAACCAAAGTACACACATCATAAAGGTTTGATTAGATTAACCAATATCAATTTTGATTGCATCAGTATAATCTTTTGTTGTCAGGTATAGCTATTTCTGTTTAACTACGTAATATGTTGCCTACGGAAATTAATATTTGTTGCGTTTCGAATTATTTTCAACAAATATAACATGCAAACAAATATTTAGTGTTTGTGTCAGTGAACAGGAAATCACACATAAACTGCAGATGGTATTAGTTAACATTTACGAAGTTGCAAACGACATTAACAGTTTTAAAACCGACTACAGACGTTACTATGCATACCTTAAAAATTATATTATGGATAAGAATGTTATGGTTTTTTATAATTTCTGTCACTTTTGTACACTTATGCAAGAAAACGGGCTTGATGACAAACAGAGACAGAGCTTACAAACTATAGTACTTGCGTATTTATAAAAATAAAAAACACAATTTCTTGGGAATATTTATCATTTCAGTATTTCTGACATCTTGCTCAGAGAGAATTTCGTAGAAAATTACTTCGCCACTACGATTAAAAATACTGTAACTCGTTTATATTTTGTGAAAACAAAATCATACGTTTTTACAGTTCTATACCCTAACTAGATAAGTTGAAAATCTGTAGTAAAGTGGTGACGAAGTAGTACAGCAAACAAAACAATGAAAAAGTTGTTAATAATTACCAAACTATATTTGTAACTGAAATATAAATAACAAGACCGTTTTCTTCTAGTATATCAATATATTTCTACAAACTCGAATTAAAACAGCACTAAGCGAAGCTTGTTGACCTGATTGCTGAATGGTGGACTAGCAACGTGTAGTTTTCGTGCTCATTTTCTGGACGTGGTAGAGAGCATAATACTTTAAGTTTCTAAAGGAAACATATTTTCATAGAGGATATGGCAGCTAAAATCTTCCCTGATAAGATATGAGAGTGTTTCGCCTCAGTTGACTATTTTCTTGATTGGGGAACGTTGGGTAAGCAGGCTCGTAGTCTTCAGAATATGTTTTGTTCTTTGAAGATTCGTTAAGGAAGCCAAAAACAGGAGGTCAAGTATCATCTCGTAAAAACTTCACTACAGATATTGTACGCAACAGTATGGAGCTTTGCCATATCCCTGTGTGTGTTAAAAGTGTATTAAATGTGATTTAACGCTTCAATTACCAAAACAACTAAATTAAAGTTTCTTTACGTCCGTTTGGTTATTTGAATTACGCAGAATTTTAGTGAAAATACAAATATGAGGATTGAGAGACGTTAAAATTTCCGTAAAATTATTTTCACTTTTTTAGCAATTTGTTTTAACGTCGATGTTTTAAGAATATAATTAATTAAAACATTTATATGTTGTGCATAGTGCTTTACATAGGTTACCTATGCGGTCAAACCATACTACAGTATTTCGTATTTTTATTTTATATAACTGATGTTGGCAAATAAAATTAAGGTTTTTACTCTAGAATTGCCTTTATGTAGTATTACATCATAAAGTAAACTAAAATTATTGGAATACGTGACAACCTTCTTGTGTACTACGCATGGTGCATTACTTTTAAGTCAAGTGATTACTGTTCGAATTAAAATCATTACTTATTGCGCTTTTCTAGATACAATTATGAAGACGTGTTTATCAACGAGAAATTTAGTTCGTTATTGCAAACTGTGAATAGAAATCTTCCAAGTGCATGTTATACGTATTTATTTTAGTCTCATTTGGCATATTCAGTAGACTGAAGTAAAATTAATCCGTCTGAAAGGAAAATTTTATGACAAGGCACCATGGAAGTTGAAGAAATGTAGAAAGCTATATACTGTGGAAGGTCCAACCACAATGCGTAAGAAATTATGTATTATAAGTTTGCGATTTTATATAAATTACCTGTTTTATATTTTTAAGCGAACGTGGTCGGCGCAGTGTATAGTTCGCTTGTTTCCCACCGAGGAGAATATCTGGATACGATTCTGATTGCGAGGTCTGCCGTCGGTTTCATGTATGGGAATCGTGCCGGACAATGCCGTAGATTGGCGGGCTTTCTCGGGGATCTTCCGTTTCTCCCACCCGTCTTATTCCTGTGCTTCTCCGCTGTAGGGTGGCTTGTCATGTTGTCCTTCAGATAGTGGCTGTCGCACACGAGCTCCCAAGACAGTACGCTATAGATAGCGCCAGTGATTTTTGGAGAAAATAATTTTGCAATAATTTGTTTTAATGCCTTACTTGCACATCTTCACCTCTGCTTTACGTTTATTAGCTGAATGTATTAGTACAGAGGTGTCGCTCATTTCCATGTACAGATCATAACAAGGTTACTGCAGCACCAGGCGTCTGTGATTTGAGGTTAGAACCAGTGGCGGCTCGTGGGTTGTTGCCAGGCAGGGCGGCAGCTGTACAGGGTTGTGCGCTGGTTGACTCTACAGCCACTGGCACGCTGATGTGCAGGTGCCTCTTACTACTTAGTGGTCACAAAACATCTAGTAGCCGGCAAATATTTCATGGTCGTTGGTCTACGACGCGATCGTCAAGAGTGTACAGTTCCGACTATCTGCAGCCCCACCTGGCAACAACTCACGAGCCGCCATTGGGTAGAACACTGAGACTGTGAGAGATAAAACATCCAATCACTTACAATGAAGCAAAACTGCAGATGTGCACACAAGATACTGAAAAAAATTGATGCAAAATTTTTTTCACCAAAATGATTGGCTCTAGCTATACATGTGTAATGCCTTGCTCTCGGGTACTTAACTCATTGTGTAATAAAAACAATCTCTAGCTTCATTATTCTGCAGTAATATATAGGTCAGAATGAATTTTCTTTACTTTTATTTAACTTCGCTGCATTTTTTTTTCGTAAAGAAACATTCCTCATTTGGAACTGAGAAGCAGGTAACTTACAAAAACCTTGCACATACTAATGCAAGTTTAAAAAAAAAAAAAAAGGAATAATTCTATTCTAGTAAGAGGGTTACTAGCATATAAGTAGATCGACTGCAATGACATTTCCCAACTACTTTTCCAACCCAACTCTCTCGCCCAAAAGTATCTAGAACTACACATTTTACTTTCTCTATATAAACCCTTTCACCCTTGCCCTTCTATATAAAACCATATTTACCCTCACAATTTGCATCCTCTTCCAATCCCCTAGCGTCTGCGGACAGCACGTGGAACTAGGTAAACAAATGACAGTGAAAGCGCAAGAAGAAAAAGAAATAAGATAGAAAAAGAAACGTACTAAAACTCTATTTTTCCTACCGCTTACTTCCCAATTCACAAAGTAAAACCTTCCGTTTTGAAACCGCTGAATACGAAATACAAGGTTTTCCTTTCAGTGGCTGTGCTAACTTAGTAGACGAATTTTCTGGGAGTAATTAATATATATACACATAAACATCCATTCCATATATATGTCTGTGTGTTTGAGATAATGTGTGATTCAGTATAACGTATCTATTAATCCACCATTTCATTGTGCTTATGATAGTGTTAAGACTGTTCCATCATATTATTTCATATTATCGAGTTTACAATAAATTAACCAGCTTCAAAATCAACGTTATAACCCATGATTACAATCAGTTTGTATTATATCATGTGGTAGAGTTAATTTATTATCACGTCTTATGTTTAAATACCTTTTTAATATGTATTATGTAAGAATTATCATAAAATTTCACAAATATCTGTAATAGTAATAATACTTAATTTAAGTATCGTATAATATTTCATTGTCGCGCCTTTTCATTTCTACAAACTTTATGTCACAAATTACATTTATTAAGTTGTTGTAAAAAATGTACTTCTGTTTATTTGTAGGTTGTGTACTGTTTTCTTTTTATGACGAGAAAAAAGTTATTATGCCTACTACAGAATAGCTGGAATGCTTAATTGTATACGTACACATATGTATTCAAATAGACCATGGATTCACCCTTAAAAATCCTCACGGTAAAAATGTTTCAAATTTAAAATATTATTCTCAGATTGTGTTTACGGTAAAATACACGGTATTGTCAACGTGTATTTGAGGAAAACAGATTTTCCGTTTAGTAGGATGTTTGATCTGTGCTGAAATACATGTACTTTAAAGACCTAACATTACTATAAATGTACTAACGAGACATATAAAAGGAACTGTATTGCCTAGAAGTGAGGTCCTTCCTCAGAGTCCCATATCATCGACCAGTCAGCAGTCTCTCTTTCCCTGGTGACGTCACAGCTGATCCACCGCTGATGATACCACACACACTCACTCTCTCTATCTCTCCTGGCTTCCCTACTAGCCGCGTTTACCTGGTCTACCGGGTCTGCGCGATAAGTGTATTCGATATTTTCAGTACAGTGATATCGTAACGTCCATTTATCGATAACTTCAATAATTCTATATTGAATTTTTCCTTCAACGACATTATTTTGAAATAATTGTATTGAAATTTTATTATCCTAAACGAGTTTGGTTTCTTAATTTCAAATTCGTTTAATATGATCTTGTACAAGGCCATTTCATGAATGTTATCATATCGAGTGTTATTCATTGAGTTAGTTAATTGAAATGTATAGTAATTAGCATTTTCCAACAAACTTTTGAAAGATTATTCAGACCGTTACCTGAAAATAACTACAACCAGTTCATTAAAATGTTTCAACATTTCCTGCGTGTTAAATATACATTTTAATTCAATGAGAACTTTCAGAATTGTTACTAAATTACAAAATTTAGGTAGACACTACTCGTAAATAGTTTGGCGAGACGCATCGAACATTATTACTTTGTTACAGATATCGCGAAACTCCTTACAAAAATTTAGACGATCCAATTCATTGAAATCGAATTTTGTAAGAAATGGTTACAATTAAGTATATGGAATAAGAAAGTTCGAAGTAATCCTGTATTCACCGTCCAGTGAAGTCAGCTTAGTTCTAAATTATTGTTTTGCTAATCCCCAATCCCTACTGAATGAAACACCGAATCGGCTGCTTAGCAAGTTCGGAAGCTAACGCTAGTGATTCGGTTAGCGGTTACATGTATAAAGTGTCCATAACATTACCCTTACTGTGTGAAATATTTATGATAGTACGGTGGTTAATATTGCGCCGAGATATGATATGACAGGGCTTACAATCTCTCGAAGACGTCCGACCCGCAGACTATATAAGAATTATAAATTTAAAAATGTTTAATATCTGTAACATGACCGCGTCAAGATCCGTGCTTACCAACGTAGCAGTCAATTATTTTAAACGGAAAATCAGTTTTACGACATTACTTCTTAATGAGTCAGTTTAACAGGTAACTTCTCAAACAAAAATTATTCAGCGTGAAATTTCTCAAGGAATACTACCATCTTCGATTTTTAAAAAATGTTATTTGTTTAAGGTTTAAACTAGATGTCTGCAACTAAGCTAAACATATCCGGTTCCACAAAAAACTATAAAATTTATTTTCGGAAATCCGTTTCTGTCGCGGTATTCCACATTGGCCACTTCAGAAAACTTCATACTCATTGTATTCAATTTTTGAATTACACCTATTGAATAGAATATATTTTTATACTTTAAATTTATTCGATTAAATAAACACTAAGCGACCACTTGATAATTAATTGCATATATTTTACCAAATGATGATCATAATAAATATTGTAAATATTTCAAATTTACTATTCGTACTGCGCAACGAGAAAATGATTGGTGAAATCAGAACCAAATTTCCTATTACTTTTGTTAAATTAATTTTTTCAGTACTTTTCAGTTTGCACACAAAACTAAAGAAGATAATATGAAAGTTGCATTAAAATTGTCAAAAAAACTTCTCGTCTGTGGTTGAAAACTCGAACTCAAGAAAATACACAACACATCCGAAACGAAAATCTTTAAATAAATTTAAGGCATTCAATAAACTGAAAGACAGAATGGCCGTACTTATGACGTTAACATGACGTTACGTGGCATTCAATTAATTTAATTTCATAATTCTAGGTTTGAATTGAAACAAAATTAGGAATTTTATAGGTCATTAAGATATTTCATAAAGAATAGGCCTCCAAATGTTTAGAACGATAACTCTTCAACATATATCAACTGGTTATTATTAAGTTTAAAATCAGCTTCTCATTAAATCGCTAAGAGTGCAAGCTTGGTAGACAAGGACTTAATGGCCCGCTCTACAGCAGTTTGCATCGCCGGGTTTTTATTTTATATTTGTACCAGATATTTTTTCTCTTATTTTAGACACAAAATGTTACTAAATTTTGCTCTTATGAAATTATTTATCTCTCATAGTTTTCGCGTAATGGCTTGTAATAGTCAAAATTTACATGTTTCCCTTTAAAGGACTACACTAAAAACAACTGACAAAACAAACTGAAAAAATTCACTGTGGATAAAGACGTCACAGGCTATAATTCCACGTACTTAAAAACAAAGAATAAAAAGTTTTTGTATTTAAATAAAAATGCTACAATTTTAAAAACTCAATATTTTTTTAATACAAAAATATTTTATTTTGTGGTTTAATATAGCTCAACTTGTAGCAAACAACATCGTTATTCACTGTGATTTTTTTTCACTTTGGTAAGTGAGTTGGTTTTGGTGTCTTCCTTAAACCGGAAACATGCAAATGTTGGTTTTAACGAGCCGTTACGCAAAAACTATACGACATAAAAAAATTATAAGAGCAAAATTTTGTCAAATTTTGTATCTAAAACAATAAAAAAAATATCTGGTACGGAGGTATACGGTAGCCCATAAGTCACGCCTTAAACGCCACATCACCAGAACGAGCCAAGCGCTGAACTAGTTTTAAAGATACCCGACGGTCGATGTTTTTACTATGAAACTTTAAAGGTGACAAAGTAATTTTATTGCTGGAAATTCTGCAGCAAAGTTCAGCGTACGTTTCTATATGAGTTTTACATACAACCAGTTAGGTACATTTTGAAGCACTGCAGTCTGAAAAGGTCGTTTTTAGCTGTGCTGCAGGTCTTCGAAACACTGTTTTTAATGAACATGTGTCTTAACAGTGACGTTACGTCTTTGTCCGAAGTGCGTGTCTACAATAAATTCCCAATGGTATTTAAGAATCGCTGCACGTCCGGAAAATTTCCATTTTCCGTTTCCGATTTTCATATTTCATAACAGGAGAGTGAAATGCTGCAAATTGCAATTTCCAGAGTGAGTCTAGGCAATCAAATATTCTATGCAAAAGATCAGAGCTGGCTTTAGGCATAATCGTGTTTTTATTTTATTTATCATGCTACAAAATCTAAGATCGCCACTTAAAAGTCACATTCAGGCAAGTCACAGACAGACAAGTCATGATTATACTATATTTGAGCTCCTTGCGAAGGGATGTGGTGAGTAGGGATCCGTGATTTACGCGAAAAGAATTTTGCAACAACTTGTTTCAGTGCCTTATGTTCATACCTGCACCACTGCTTGAAGGTTATTGGCAGCGTGTTGTTGTGCAGAGACGTCTTTCATTTGACAGCAGTAATCAGAACAAGGTTATTGCGACACCACACGTCTGTGATTTGCTGGTAGAACCTTAAGACATGTGATAGTTAAAACATCCAATCACTAAGCATGAAGTAGAGATGTGTACGTAAGGCATTACAACAAGTTGCTGCAAAATTCATTTCGCGAAAATCAGGGGTTCCTAGTTATGAGGTAAGTTGGTAGGAATTTATAGTCCTCTTATTGATAGAACTTAAAAACTTTTACATGACAGATCTGTAGTTTCGTCGCCTTTACTGTGTATCATTTATGTTCATTTCGTGATGGCGAAAAGAGTAAGAATGAGCATTCATATGGAGAGACTGATTTTTGGTGTAAATAAACTAACAAAAACTTGTCTGACTGTCTTATAAGGCAACGTCACCTCTTTTGTAAATAATATTATTTTTTTTAATAGGTGAAGGATGTGACGAATAACTGGCAATGTTTATTTATAGAAACATTACATTTTACTATTACGTGCGTATTATTGGACGAAATCGATACTGTGAATTATTTTGTGTTTATTATTTAGTGAGAGGTAATTTTTATCTTAAAATTTATATTAGTTTAATTATTTCACAGTTCGCTTTAATTATTTGAATGCTTTGTACGTAATGAAATGTAAATTAATTATCTCCGCCCCTTTTGAAATATTTTAAATTAAATCTTGCTAAAATTTCAACAAGAAGGAACTAAGAAACATTTGTCGTAATAAGTGACACAGGCTCTTAAGTGCACACCTGGTTAATAATTGGATGTTTATAACTCTTACAATCTTAGGATTCTACCTGCAAATCACAGACGTGAAGTGTCGCAGCGACTTTGTTCTGGATGGCACAGTCATATGAGCGACACATTTGCACGATGACAATCTACCAATAATCATGAAGCATATCTGCAGATGTGCTAGAAAGCCATTAATACAAGTTGATGCAAATTCCTTTTTACCAAAAATATGTGGCTTTAATTTAGGTAAGAAAATGTAGCTGAAGGTCACTTAAAAATTCAAGTAAATGACGAATTAATTTTTTTATATTATTGAGTTATACAATTATAACGTTTACCACTGAAAGTTTGACAGAGGCAAACTGAAGACTGCACGCCAACTTTGTTGCGCGTAAAGACTGTGATGCATTTAACGCGCGTTTCTGAATCGCTTTTACAGTTCCAGCGGACGTTAGACGCTCGTAAAACGTCTCTTGCCAGACGGCGCTGTACAACTCGTATACAGCTTCTTTGTAGGTCGCCTGATATCCCTGCTCATTGTGTTCATAGTTGACGTGAACCAGTCTGTCTAAGTAACAGGGTAGTCGTAAAACACGAGTGGTTTACGATACGTCGTTTCTCTATTTTAGTATGACAATACCATAAAACTGGCAATAATAACGAATACGGATTGTCTGGAGATATGTGCAACCTCCCACCAGACATACTATAAAGTGTGAGTCCGATGATTTCAGTCTTCAGTTTTAATTATTATTAAAAAATTTAACGATTTTTTAAATATATATTTTTTTAGAATGTGAGAGGTAAGTAATAACAAACTTCTAACAGAAATGTGTTAAACTTACGAAATTATAGGTTAACTATTAATTTTATATTTAGGGCGAGTCGGGAGGAAAAGGCAGTAATCTAGGATGTGATAGCACTGGTCTTTACGATCAAAAATTTTCATATGTACAAGGGGTCAATATGGGATGGTTGTCGACGTAGTCTCGTTTGAATGTAAAACATTGATTACCTGTCAAATTTAGCTTATTGTTTTATTTACTTTTAATGTTCTCGTTTCAGTGACAAGTAGATTGTTATATATTATGAATAACACACCTGTCTCGTTGTGTTTCAATTCATGACAAGATAATTTATTGTGATCATGTCACTTCACCAAAATACGACACGACATTTAAAGAAAAGTTGTGTAAATCATGTTATTTCTGCAATGGAAAGGCAGGTAATAAAATTTGATTTTTTCGAAAAATGCGTGATGAAAAATACAAAACTCGTTAACGTGGATTTTTTTTGTTTATTACTATCTCCTTGTCACTGAAACGAGAATATTAAAGCAAAAAAAACAATAAGATTAATTTGACAGGTTATCAGTGTTTTTCACTCAAACGGGACTATCTCGACAACTGTCACATAATGACCCCGTGTTCATATGAACATTTTTGAGAAAATGAGCAGTACTATAACATCGAAGATTATTGCCTTTTTCTCCTGACTCATCATGTATACGTATAATCCTTTCTCTCTGTGCACTTCGCTCATACGTCTGTATAGCTTTCTCTATTTGTGTTGTCTGTGTGTATGTGTCTGTCTGTCCCTCTCGCTCTGTCATTCTCTCTTTGTCCTTCTCTCTCTGTCCTTCTCTCTCTCTGTCCTTCTCTCTCTGTCCTTCTCTCTCTGTCCTTCTCTCTCTCTGTCCTTCTCTCTCTCTATCCATCTCTGTATGTGTATCTGTCTCTCTCTGGCTCTCTCTGGCTCTCTGTATCACTGTCTCGCTCTATGTCTCTCTGTGTCACTCTATCAGTCGCTATGTCTGTCTATCTGTCTATATCTCTGTCTCTCTGTCCTCACTCTGACACTCTCTGTCTCTCTTTGTCTCTCTATGGCTCTCTCTCTCTCTCTCTATCTTTCGTTACGTATTTTCACTGAACGCGTTCTTGAAACTGCCCAATGTTCTCTTCAAACAGAGAGCGAGACTTACAACATGCACCCAGCAGTTCGCGTGGAAATAGTCTAGGAGCAGGTGCAAGTATGTCTAGACGAAACAGCGGCACGATACTAAGCGAGTATTACGTGCTCTAGAAATAAAATGTCTGGGTTATGATAAGTTGCATTTCTCAGGCACTGAGCTAGTCGTACAGGTACTTTATTCAGCAATCTCCCACACATCTCCCGTCCAAGAAATTCATATTCCCTGCCTTTTTACTAGCACCTCATACCTGCAATCTTGCATCGCACATCTCCTTTCTTTACTCTTCACAAAGAAACAAACTCTTGGCTAATTTAAAATAAGAGTATGTTTGCTATGGATCCCGTGTGGTTATTATGCACAGCGTGCTAACGAGAGTGCTAGGGACAGAACATCAAGAATGACCGTTGAGAAACTGAGTCGTGTCCTAGGATTGGGTAAACTGCGAAAGAAAAATATTTCTTCCTAATATCTGGAAGATTGCGACCTTCAAATAACGTAATCTACTCAATCAAGGTTTACATAGCTCTAATAAACGACGTGATGATACAAAACTTAACTCGTATTCAGAGGATATGAGACATACATGACAGTAAATTTCAAATAGCACTGATTTCTGAAAGTCGATACGGCAAAAGAAAAACTGTAAACCAAACATTTTTAAATTTTGTTTACCAAATGTATATGAACTCATATTTCGTCGGAGAGATTATGTATAAAAGATGGCGATATTTTGATAATTTCACACCGACTCCTAAATATTTACGAAAGAAATGCGTCGTTTTGGTAAAATATAGACTTACAAAAATACACAAATTGCTACTTAGAATGGTCCATTCTTTAGTTGCTGACTTTCAGCAACACATTGAAAATATAAATTATTTTAGCTATACTTAATGCACCACCTCTTCCGGTAAAATTTACCTATATAAACTATCGCTGCACTGAACGGCAAACTGTTTCAATCACTAAAGAAGTATTCAAAAACCATCTTATGTAAACAAGCCAATCGGCACATTGTCGATGAAACTTTTCCTGTTATATATGTATCTTTTGCATGTGTTTCACCTCACATCTCATCCCAAACATCCCAGCAAAATATCCATCAAGGAATGGCGAATTCCAGAATAAATATTAGAAATCACATTACGTGCAATTTTTTACAGCGATTGGAAGCACTATCGCTGAAATTAATGAATCAGAAAAACGGTACAAGATAACGGGAGATGTAACATTGGATATTACTTGAGCAGCGTACTTAAGCTAAGCTATAGGATACATGTAGAATATTGTCATTATTTATTTCAATGATCTTAACTATCAAATCAATTCTATTATAATATCTGACAGCAAGAATATTACAAATGTTATTCGTTATAAAAATACACGCATAAATCAACGCGACATTACAAAACAAAAAAAAAGAGAAAATAATGAAAGCATGCTTGACAAAGTAGTAAAAATTTAAATAAACAAAATCGTTATGAATGGGTGACAAAAAATTACTCTTACATGGTCTCAGCTATTGTGTTTAAAGCGGACGTGCAATTGGTAAACAATTATTAAGAGTCTGGAACTTTTTAACGTAACCTAGTTTTTTGTTATTAATTTTTAGCGGTATCGATAGCGAACTTCACAACATTTTATAAACATATTTTTTTTAATGTGGAATGTCTGCAAAACGTGTAAGAAAAAACACTCAAATTATAAATTGTCAATCAAGTACTTCAGTTGGCCTACATGCTGAAACTAAACCATGTTTATAGTATTATTATACATGTACATTTAAGAAATAGCACTGCAGTTTGAGCTCGTTAGAAGGCATTATTAAGCTGTCGAATGAGTTCTTCAGCTCATGGTGTTTCGTAGAAGATAACATCATAAATAATTCCGCTAAATATATCTTTATATCTTTTTTGTATTGTATATGCAGAGATGGTAAGATAAATGGTTAAACTAATCCGAAAATATTCAACCACCCCTTTTAGAATAGTTTGCATATTTTTTTCGTTATAATTTTGGAAGAGATTTTATAATTTGTTATCTCAAAATAAACATTGACAATAATTTTAAAATTTTCAGTATTTCTAGTATGACCAGAAAACTTTGTAGCGTATAGTTTTTTTTTTTTTTTTTTTTTTTTTTTTTTTTTTTTTTTTTTTTTTTTTTTTTTTTTTTTTTTTTTACCTTGTGTATTTCCTCTTGAAATATTGAAATATATGTTAACATGCTCCGTACATATGAAGCTCGTCTTTACTACTTTCAATACTTTTCAAACGATTATCATTTCCAGCTTTGTTTCAAAAATATTTTTATCAGCGTTATTGTCGCCTGGAAAAATATAAGAACATCACTTTGGTTTATGTCTCACTCCTTTGTTATAACATTTGTAACAAGTATTTTAACAATTCTGCGTAGTGATAACTTCGTATTCATTTTTATAATTTAAGTCAAACACATGTTGCCGTAAGCTATCATTTGAAACGGAACTTAAAAGTTACATTAAAAACAGGCTTTTCTTCTAAATGACTTTACCAAAAATGGCTGTATGTTTTTTCTATAACTAGGTTCGTAAAATGGTTCAGTGAAGTTGAAAAAAATAGTTATTACAATCATACAGATAAAGAGAGTGCTGATAATATCTATCTCCGCTAGGAACATATCCGGTTCTCCATACCTCCCACCGTCCCTCTTGTACGTGATCGATCCCAGAAGGTATGTTAATAGGGAACAATTTACATAGCCAATACGATAACAACAATGAGCATTGCCAGGTTCCGTGGAAAACTAAATCACACCACCAGATTAAAAAAAAAAAAAAAAAAAACATGGGGTTTCGCAGAACAGACAACAAATGACTGAAGGTGCTTACAGAGCACACACACACACACACACATTTGTTGTATGCAAACTCGTCCGCAGGTCAACTTTAATTCGTAGTAACGGGATTCTCAATTATTAAGCGGGTGAGAGCTAACACAGCTGAAAGACGTGTATATAGTACGAAGCGGCAAGCAAGTCTCAACTCAACCCTATTTTTTGCCGGGAAAATGACTTTACAGGTATTGCGTTACTGCCAACTTTAGAACGCAACTTTAACTTTTTTTTTTTCGTGTGAAATTTTATATTGAATTAAAAACACGTTTTCATGATCGTAATATAATTAATACGTTCACAATAACACATGTTCTTATTATCAAAACGTATTTTACGCTTAGTTACTGTTCGTTCTGCTTCTGCATAAATAATATTATTTTATAGCATGCAGCAGTTTTATTACAGCAGTTTTGAGAGGTCAGAACCCAGGCATTTTCGGATAAGGTTTCGTTTATCTTGTTCCAGTTGCAAGTGTCTGGTACACAATATATGACAAAAAGGTTTAGGCTAATTAGGCAACACATATTTTCTACGAACTATAGCAAGTATTAGGTCGAGGTGTTCTTAAGAAAAATAATGATTTCATCCATCTTCTACTAACTCGGGCAGCTTACATAGATTAATGCTTGCAATGATTTGTCGGTTGTAAACATAATGTTTTATATTGGACGGATGCGAAAGGTTGGTAAAAAAGGTGATTCGGAATGTGATCACTCAAAAAAGCCCTGATTAATTTCTATTTTCTGCCAGTATTATATCTTTTCGCTGCATGTAAAATAACATCAAAATTTCCACGTGCTGTTATTTACATAGGCTTGTACAGTGTTTACATTTACGTTACACTGCTCCGATAAATTTTAGCTACAATATGTACTCATTAAATGCACGGGTGTTGAATATATGCTATACTCAGTAGTAATCTTAGTTATAAATACACGCAAGTAAACGTGTTATAACACCGGTTTCTCTGCGTCTACTCTAACGGCGCTATTACCGTTACGAATCTCGTAAATGCATGCACAGTATATTAGAACATTAAAACCGCTACTAAAAACACACACGACACACGCAACTCAAGAATTCAAGTTCCGTTCAGCATACTGCAATGAACGACGACGACGCACGTAAAGAGGAACAATAAATAACGTATTTTCTTAATGTGTGAAACAGGGGGGAAAATGCTGTTTCTATTTCCAGATACTCAGGCTGGCGATCATCAAACAAAACAACTTACGTTACTATTGACTTGACATAATTTAGCAATGATATTCATAAACAGTCACTTCTAATACTTTTCAATGTGATTATCAGAAATCCATATTCTTTACGCAGGCGGCAATCAAACTGAATGACGCAATTCGCTTCCAAAATCCAAGCGAAGCGGCGAAAACCTAACTCTGGTGCCATCTGTCGGTGAAATTTTAAATTACCTCTGTGGCGCGAAGAGTTAGCGGTATGTGCAAACGATAATCGACTCTGTTGCGTCGCTTTGTGCTGGCGCTAATTAAATAAAATTATACAATCAGTAGGTATATCAGTAAGAACTTAAATAAATATTTTAAAGTATATTAAATACAGAGAGGTCGTTTGCATTTGATGTTGTTTCACTAATGCTGTACTCAAATAAGAATATACACGGAACTACATGCAATTATTCGCTACCAACCATACAAACAATAATGTTACTGTTGTTAATGGTGACTTATATGCAGTAACGGCTAGTGATGTTTTTCCAAATGTTAAATCTTTAGTGCTCACTTTATTCCGACTGACCTATAAGTCGACATTTGTGTTGGTTGTATCTCAGCTATGCCGTACCGCTTCGTTGACGTTGGTTTTCTAAAATACCTTATTTCATAAAATTAACTAAGCATTACTTAATTCTATGTCTATTACTTTGAAACTTTGGCAGAGAAAGTGTACAAATATTTAAAGAAAATATTTTTTTATATAGATCAACACTAACGGCGGATTCACAACCACACGTAACGTACGTACGAACACACGCACATACGTTAAGTAGCTATTAGAAATTTGAATTCACAATAGTATTTAATGTAGACTTGCGCGGAAATTGTTATTGTCATAACAAAATGTCGGTAGTAGATTATTGTACTTCATTTTTATTTTTTGAAACGAACTGGGCCGAATGCACACTCGATATTTATACTTTGATACGTACGTATGCCCGTACGCTACGTGGTGGCTCAGCCATATGGAGGCGCAATAGCACGTAGTTCGCACTGTGGCCGCCGACCGCTAGTAAGCAGCACTGTTCAGAGTATCCGAAAGGTCCCCCACACAGTTCTAGTCGAATCCGCCAGATCGCTCTACCCTCTGCATTATCTACGGCAGCCGAAGTCGTGCACATTTGAACGTTACGGTAAAACTAAAAGTGTGCACAATATATTGTTAAATTAAGGAATACAATCAGTGCTTTATTGAACATTTACAAATACGTATTTAACTTTTAATATTAAAAAAAAAACACAAACTAACTGACTATTCACATGCAGTATTAATACAACTGTTTTTGAAAATATAAATACTTTACTGATTTTTTTTGACGTGACAACGTCTTATAATTCGATAGAGCCGGCTGCACGCACGAAAAAACATGACTCATGCGGCGTTACCTCGCTCTGAGGCGTTCCATGTAAGGCTTGAAGTGCAAGCGAGAGCGCGGAACGAGCGACAAAGAAGTACAATCGGCCTTTGCGTTCGGCAGCGTTCGACATCCGTCTCTCTCCTACTT
>PNEQ01082248.1:0-24619 GCA_003012365.1 Medauroidea extradentata | reverse complement strand
AAAACAACCAATTTTTTTTTGTGTGACTTATCATTAGACGCGGTTACTTCAAATCTAATTTTCCACCTCTGATCGTTTTTCCTGCGATCTAGTGCATCTGTTGCTTATGGCACTCGGCGAATCGTAGGGCCTACTATGTTCTGCAAGAATGACCATAACTAACTACCATATATAGAGCAATGCTGTCAAATTGGTTCCGCCATTGTCTGTCACAATGCAACGAAACATTTGCTATAGCCTACATACGGCGATCGTTTACGTTTAGTACCAAAACTGTCAGTTGATATTATACCAAACATGTGCAGCACATTACAAGAAGTTACCAGCAAATTAATTAGCCTACTTTCCTTAATGTGGGTGCAAATTAACAGAGATTGGTTAAAACGGTCTTATTATAATATCCTGTAGAATAAAACATATAGAAATTTATTCTCGTCATGCTATCTTCTAAAATGGTGGACCTACCACATTAATACTAGTTAAATCGAAATAGAGTAGTAAAAACTTTGTTAAATTTGCTTCCAACTGGTATAATTGTTCTCTAGATACATGAACAAAATGTATGTGTTAATGTAGTGAAATCTTCAAAATTATGGGACGTACGTTATTAAAAACTGCAGCAACAACACAAGTTATGTAACCTTACCTATGACTATAGACAATGGTTTATCGCGGGAAAACTTGACTGTTTACTAGGTTTCAACACACCTTCAACTTACCAGAAGATTACTGGCTTTCACGTGTACGTGGAACTGTTGTCCTATTTGACTGAGCCAATAAGAATCCCGCTATTGTAATATTTGATGGCTGTTATTGGTCTGTAGACAGCTACGCTGTGTCGGACGTACATCGCCCAATCATATGTGTTGCAATTAACTACAGCGTTTTCAAGGGTATGTTGGCACAAAACATTTTCGCAATATACCATCATCTATATCTAGGATATTTCGCGTGTTAATTTTTTTTTTACTGGCTATAATTGTAAGAATATCAACATGTCATGAGCGAAGTCCACAACTGTCAAGTCACATGTACAATGCACAAAGTCAGTTAAACTCTAAAAAAATTGTATTTAAATATGTAACCTGTGTTTAAAAAATGTCCAGTTGACTGCTACTGTTAAAATTCGAACTCAGCATGAATAAAAAACCTAATAATGTCACCTTCCTATATGCTGCCGACTATAATGAAATTCTTTTTATTTTATATAATTTTCTTTTTCAGACATCTTAAGAGTTCATAAGTGTTCCAATGTCACCATTGCGAAAATACGAACATGGCATGAACAAAATGTACACATATAGTCTACAGACACGCAGACAGGAAGATGATTTCGTAAGCCTACATTTTCCTTAGGAAAGCAGGCTTTAAATAATGGGGGGAAAAGCCATCATAACTGACAAAATGAGCTGAATTTATGTGAAATTGAGTATAAAATTACTGTAATACCTAAGTACGTTCACACAACAAAACGCCCTTAACAAAACTATACAACATGCATGCTTTTGTTAAGTGGATTTTTAACAAGACCATTTTTCGGGCGCAGCAACGCTTATTTTCAGTCAGTAAAATGTTTACGCCATTGGCCAGACGTCATGTAAGGTCATTTCTATAATGTGACGTTCGAAGCAGTGAACCAATACACGTAACCTCGCTGTTTTATTGTAACCGGGTGTCGAGCGGCGAACTTCGCTATAAAGAGCGGAACATTGAGGAAATGTGTAAGTCGCCTACAGCGATTCCTGTTGGTGGTGACTCACACTAACACTACACCCACACCGACAATTACACAAAACGACCGTTGTAGAGATCAGTATTGAAAATAGTATGGAAACCATTGGTTGATCCAGAGGGTGGGGGATTGTCCTTGAGGGGCTCAAGCTTCCCCATCCCCACTTTTCTGGTCAGAAATTTCACTGGATAGAATTAATGTTTAAAGTGGAATAGTGTTAAACAGTTCCATTAAAAGTGCGAATGTTTTCCTTCTGTTATATTATGAAATCTTAATATATAAAATTAAGTGTCATTGCACACTCGCTCACTCATCAACGCACAGCCCAAACGGCTGGACCTAGAACCATGAAATTTTGACGGAAGCTTCCCCTTAGCCCGTAGGCACCCACTAAGAATGGATTTTTCGAAATTCGATAATTAAGGGGGTGAAAAGGGGTGAAATTTGTTTTCAAAGAACCCCTGATGTCTCATTAACCGGGAAAGCTATCATAATTTTTTTAACTTCATAATTTTACGCAAAGAAATGCATATTGGCGAATTTTTCAATTTTACGAAATTCGAAAACAAAGGGGGTGAAAGCCATAAAATATTTTTTTTATTAATCCGTGATTTCTCCAAAACATTTCAGATAGTGAGGTGATTTTTTCTTTAAAATTATGCTTAATTAAATATCTAAAAACAGTTTTTTGGAATTTTTCGAAATTCTTCCTGGAAAGCTCTAAAAAATTATAACGTACTTTTTATTAATTCCACTTGTCTCCTAAACCAGTGAAAATTTTGAAATGGTTTTGGCTTTAAAATAAATCTTACGTAAGTATCAAGAAAAGTAATTCCAGGATTTTTCGAAATTCGTCCTTGAAAGTTGTTAAAAAAAAAATATAATTGTGTTATCAAATAATCATCTGTAAAGCTTATACCCATTGAGATATCGAGATAATTTTTTGATAAGAATGAAGCTTATGTAAATGTCTACAAATCCAATTTAGGATTTTATGAAATTCGAAAATTAAGGATGTGAAAAGTAGTAAAATGTTACAGTCCCCTGAAAAAAGAAAGATCACTGAGAAATAATTCAATAGTTGTTTCATTTTGCCAACCTACTCATTAACAAAACCTCTTTGGACTGTAGCCTGTACATACGAAAGAATTATCACAGCCTGCCTTTAAGCTTTCACTCAGGTATTGTATAAAGTTTGTGGTGCGGAAGGGGTGGGGTTACGGGTTCGTATCCCGTGCCAGACTTTGCGATGGGAATTACTATGACGACATACGAGCATATTTCGGTGCTCTTTACGCTGCGCTAAGACAGTTAATTATAGTTCAGTGTTATTGAGTACGCTAGCTGTTAAATGCCTTCATCACATATTTTATCCAGAGTTACTGTTTACATTACATAATTTCACGCCGGCAAAGCCGCAGCCGGCCAGCTAGTTTGTTTTACATGTAATTAATCATATTGTTGCGAGCCACGATCGTCTGGCTGGGCGTTGTAGTACGATACTGTGGTGGCGGAGCTAGGACACCCCCTTTCCCACCCACTCCTCGGTGCCGTGGCTGTCGTGCAGGGCGGCGAAATACAATACAGTGGCGGCAGTCCTAAAAGACCTCATCGGGTGCTGCATGGATTATATTACTCTGTGATAACCACCTGCACCCAGTATCGGGTAACCGAGGGAAAATATCGTGATCTGGAATGATCCTGTTTCCTCTTTATCTTTCGGGGTGGTGCTTGACTTTGAAGCGACGTCTTTCCAGGAAGTTGGAGAACAGAGACTTGCCGAGATAATTCGAGAAGTAGGGGTGGGTACATAAGGGGGTGATGCAGCAGGAGCGAGAGAGTTCAGTTGGAGAGAGTTTCACTCCCATGCCTAATCCCACTCCCCTTCCACCCCTTCAGGGATTTTGGGAGAATATTTTTTTTCAATCGCAGGCAACAGGTTTCCTCCAGTGTTGACGCTGGTTTACTGTTACTATCCCATTTAGTTAACTCCAAAAGGCCACTGAGGCAAATGCCCCCTCAGTGGTCTAGATCCTAGCGCTTAGACGCACCGCGGACCACGCAGCCTCCCTCCTGCCACAAGGTAGGCGTGAGGTTGACGGTCACAATGTTTACATGTTACAACGAATAGCGTATTGCCGACTAGGCTGGAACGTATTAATATCTTCCCCCTAAATAACCCCCAATATCGGGAGGTCCCACCAAGCCAGCTGGCAGGTCGGGGATCACCATGTGCTGCGAGGAGGGGCAGTACAAAAAAAATGAGCGAGAGAGTTTTTGCTGGCAGGTGCCTGGTGTGATCTCAAGTGATAGTGACAAGTATTGGACTGCGACAACTGTTCGAGGGTGTCCAGCGAGTGGGACCGCAGCAAGTAGTAGGAAGAAGGTGTTTCTAGGCCAGAAAGATTCTTCGGTATTACTTTCATTGGGTCCACCATTGTGAGTGACTAGTAACCTATCCATATACAAAGAACCTTTGTAGATGTATTATTTTTCCTTTATGTAAATAGTAGTTATTTGTTCTGTTTGACATTTATTGTGGTAAATCATTGTAGTCATAGGTCATTTTTTGTATGTAGAGTTGTAAATAAACTAGGTTAGCTTTATTTTCTTTATTTTATCAAAGACCTCCATCCCCAAACGTACCTAGCCCGCAAGCTTGTAACAATATTGCAAATTTTTTACTCCAGATTTCAAAATTCTCTTTGATGGTTATATACTCAGTGATTGTGGCTTGGCCGTATTCGTAGTAGTTCTAAAAAGTCACATTTTCTTAATTATGGCCGGTCGACCTTCGAGTTCTCTGTGGTGCTGTCACCTTTTGAGTTTAGATAGGACGATGAGGTCGAGGGTCTGTTTATGTTAAACAGCAGACTTTCCTTAACTGGAATGAACACTAACACAGGCGTGTTTTTTCGTAACTTTTATTCATCTTCTTTAACGACTAAAGTGGGCGATTGTGTTGTTACATTATTTTGTGTGATTCAGTTGTGTTTTCCCTTTCTTTTTAATCGTCATTTGGTCATTGTACAGGTTGTCCCATAAGTTCGGTCTCATACGGTAAATAGAAATTGGCGAAATATGGAATAGATTAATGGTGATGTAGTGTGTTGGCGTAAGACAACAGCAGTGTGATATATTTCATGTGCCATTATGACAGAAAATGTTCAATTTGATGGCCACGACATGCTCTGCAAATGTGTAACTTTTCCTATGAGACCGGACTTATGGCACACTCTGTAGAAGTCTCAGCTTAGTACATGTAATACGGATTGTACAAGTGTACGACAGCCAGGCCTAGGAGGCGACTAGCCATGAATTGCTTGTGGGGAGGGCGTTAAACAACAAGATTGATTCCCGGGAACTAGAGGTTCAGTTTGCCATTAGATCTGCGTGCGAGTCGCCACTTGTTCCATGTAGTAACTCATAATATTTGATTTTATTATATATTGTCCTAACTGCGAATGATAAGAGCCAATGATTAAGTTGAATCCTATAGTATTTCGAACACTTGTATTTTCTTTCATCCAGTAGGTTTAGCTTTATTGGCTAATGTTGGCTCGTTTAGTATGATAACATTGGTGCTTTAAATTAAGTTTTCCGAAAATGAAACGAAATTTGTTACACTTATTTTAACCGCTGGATAAAAATTTAACAACTTGTAGCCACTGTGCAGATAAAATTATTTAAAAATAAGTAAATCCAAAGCCGAAGCTAATTCGTAATTGATTTTTACAAGTATTTTGTATTCAGATGTTTGTAGTTTCCAGAGAGTGAAGCTTTAATGCAGTTTTTCTCTGCATTAGTATGCTGAATTAAAAATCTGTATTATATGCAATTAAATATACTATAAATAATCCAGCTGTTGTTTATATGTTGTTTAGAAATCAAGTATATCATGAAACTTGCTACTGCAATCACGGAACAGATTACATTAAAGAATATTGTCTAATTTATAAATGCAACCCCCCTCCCCCTTCCATCCCAAACTTTTTTTTCCAGTTTCTACATACGCCACTGTATTGAGAAGTATTAGATTGCGTTTTCCAGAAATTGTATCTTTTTGTGCAGTTTTTTCCTCCAGTAGGGTGTTGAAACGTGTATTGTATGAAAACGAATAGACTACAATAAATTATGCTGTTGTTTATACGTTGTTTGTTAATCAATAGAATCACGAAACTTGTTACTGAAACATGGAAAATTATTTAAAATATAAATATAGTGAAGTTTATGAATGCGAGACCCCCCTCCCTTTTTTTCCAACTTCTAGATTCGTCACTGAAAATAGGGCAGGTCAGACTTAATGGATTAGCTTTGGCTAACATCCACAAAGAAATGTAGAAAATGTTATAGGCATGTTCTATTAAATGAAGTAAAGACGAATGAATATCAGGAGCCTCATTGAGGTGAGCAAAATGAATAATCGCAGAAGAGCATCTCAATACAAGAATGTAACAAAAATATTTAATAGTGATTTATTGCTTTGCCGTTATAATGGTTTTTGTAATGTGTATAAATCCAATTTTTATGATTCCAAAATTTATGTAAAATTTTGCTTGTGATTCATAAAATTAAAGGACAACTTACGATTTTCAAGAGCCAACGTGAATATAGGCATGTAAACCCAAAAAGCTTAAATGTTATATTTTTATTAGCAAAATTCACTCTTTTAAGCACGATTTGCTTTTAAAAAATATAAATTTTTTTATGTATGTAATTCAATTTTTTGTCTAAAAACTCTTTAAATGGCACCATTTTGTATCTCAAAAATCGAAAATTTTCCGGAGGAGGACCCCCGGACCCACCATCTCCATTCGGTTTAGCTTGGAGTGTATATATACACACACTTTTTAAGGTATAGCCCCCTTCACATAATAGTGGATCAGGCACTGATGGAAACCAGTAACGTTTGGCATAGTAAAAATGTTACTAATATCATAATTATTTGTCTGTGCATTGATTATAAAAAGTGCCCCGAAAGGGAACATTAGTGAGGTCACCAACTCCGAAAATTATAATTATTATAGTCATAAATGGTTTAGTTAAACTGCAGGTGTACGTAAAGCCGAAGTTTTGAATAATAAATGTAGAGTAAGCTCATAATAACAGCCTGAATTGCAAAACGTGTCTAAAAATCATATTTTTTAAAAAAGAAACTTCCAGCATCATCACAACAAATTGTGAAATAACGTGTGCTGAATTTAATGCGCGTAGTTACGCACGCCCGCAATGCCGTCGTGCTATGCAAGCTGCCTGAACCCGTAGGAAATTCATTTTTCAATAAGTGGTGATATTTTCTGTTTTAGACCTCCGTGGTCCGTGGTAGTGAATATAAATCGACAAATCTTACAATCGCTTGCAGGAATTCGAGGAGCCTGTAGTACTACCAGGTGCTGCTAACTAGCGCCTGATATTCGAACGTAATATTAGATGGTTTAGCCGTCACTAGACTGCGACAGCGGTCACACGCTTTCGAACAGTGTTGTCAGGCGAACGGGTTCGACAGTTCTAGTAAGGAAATTTTTATTTCAGCTCGAGCCACAAAAGGCATTTAGTTAACACAATGATTGTTGTTGTAATTTTAAAACTTTCACAAGTGCCGAGGACTTGCTATGATAGTTTTAAGCCTGGATATAAGATATATTAATTAGACTAGCTGTGAAGAAATTTTTTTTCATACAGTTGGCGACATGTAGAAAAATAAACAAATACTAGTGTTCAGAGATGTAAAAAATAGTATGTCCCTGAAGATTTTCATACATAAAAATTTTTTTACGTAATGTCTCAACTCTTCTTCTCTTAGAAATATAAAAATTACATGCGCCAGGTTTATAATTATACTGCAGGTTAGGGAGATAATCGAATTTCTTACAGGAGAGTTTATCATGAAACAATTTCTTCCGCTATTAGCGCTGGTACCGGTAAGGTTAATTCTGCTACAGGTTGGAAAGAAAATGTGATGGGAGAGTTTGATGTAGGGAACATTTCTGCCGCTAGTTTCACTGCTATCGCTATGGGACCAGAAAAATACGAAACCGTTGAGAAATTAAATTAAATAGGGTTGGAAATTACAGAAGTTATTTAATTTCATTTTAAAGTTAAAAGAAACCATTCGCGTTTTAAATTATCAATTTAATTTAACATAAAATTCATGAAAGCTCTGTGATTGATACCAGTGCTCAAGCGGCAGACATTGTCTCTGTGCCAAACTTTTTTAACATTTAACTTTACAACCTGTTGTAGAATTAACCTTACAATAAGCATCAGCACGAAATATCCCCCTTTCTGATACCAATACAGCTAACAGCGAAAATTGTTCCTTGTTGAACTAACAACATCGAGTTTCGTAACCTGTAATAGAACCAACCGTAATCAGGTCCAACACAAGCTCTTTCTGTGAATTAAATCTCTCGTGCGACTATGTAGTATCATTTTCATGGCTTCTGATTGGCCAAACCTTCTTCACAGTATATTATTAAGCAAGCATTGAACCAAATCTAACTCTTCTTAATACTAAAACTTGCGTTGTGAGCCAGTTAAATAATGTCGGAATTTGTAGTCCAGAGGAAAAATTTGTATTAAGTTAAATTTTTACAGGGACCTTCCTTATAATTAGAGCCCACGATTTTTGGTGGAAATAATTCTGCAAAAGTTAATTTCAATGCCGTACGTGCACACCTGCAGCTTTGCTTCATGGTTATGGGCAGAATGTAGGCGTGGCTCATTTGACTGTGCCAACAAAAACAAGGTTACTGCGACACCACACGTCTGTGATTTGCTGGTAAAACCCCGAAACGCTGAGAATTTAAAACAGCCAATCACTGACCATGAAGCAGAGCTGCATATGTGCACATATGGCACTGAAACTAATTGTTGCAGAATTATTTTCACCAATAATCGTGGGCTCTACTTATGCTTAAAGTCGCCACCGATTGGACTGGAGGTTAGGCCGTCATATTGGAACACGATGACCGAAAGTTAAATATTTACATTTCTATCGAAAATTATGGCATTTAGAACAAAGGTACTTAAATAAAGAACGCAATTTTTTATGAAAAATTTTCTACGAAAATTTTTTTATAAAACCAGGAGTTACAAAAGCCTAATTTCGATCACTTCTGCTAATAATTGGGATTTTACACGTGTCAGGACAAGCTTTTTCTTAGTCAAATAATTTAGAGGAATTGATGTAGGTGTCGAAAAGTAAATATGTAACAAATTGTAGCATCCTTAGTCAGAAGACGCAGGATATGCTGCTATGAAGAAAAAACTTGAGGTCATTACTTTAAACCCTTCCGGTATGTTTTGGGGTCTGAAGATCACATTCCGCTACCAATAAAAAAATGGCATGAAACTTGTAACACATATCTTTGCAATACGTAAATTTACTTAAAAAATGGTGTATTTGACTCTCATTTCTATGTACAAGTGTGAACATTAGTAATATGTTTGTAACAAACACGTGCATTTAATTAGTAAATATATACCTATTTATCACAAAAAAATAAAATCTCATTATTGCAAAAGCATGACACTGTCTACAGGATGCTTTACGTGCTCACCACTATCTTCACGGCTTTGATAGTAGAAACATGCGGAAACATGGAAAGGAACCATCCATAATCCTTTCAGACCTGAGGAACTCAAATGTGAGTATTAAAATTTCAAGGTAATTTAATTATTAAACTTGTACTATCTGCAATTAAACACTTGATGGTACAGTTTTGTACACCTTATTTGTGGTTTTTCATTTGGTGCCATCTGTTGGGCTCTGGAAAAACTAGATTTTTTTTTTAAGTATAAAAATAAGGTAGCCGTCTGGGTGAACGTATTTTACGCGTTCGAGGTTAGAAGTGCATAAGCGGTAAGGACAACGCAACATATCTTTAGGCGAAGGTCACTTGAAATGGCACGTAATATTCTCGCCGACAACTCGCCTCTATGTGACGTCTAATGGTGTCCTCATCATTTTACTACGTAAAATTAAAGATAGCAGAGCATTGTACACGCCTATGCTTTTTAAAAAAATCTGCGCCAATATTTTCGTACCTTAAATAGACCACAAAACATCCATTTTCACCGCGTTCGGCAGCTTAAAAATAAACATCAGAGATATAAATAAAGGACCTGAAATAGGTAACACACGGGTGTAACACTCTTTGAACGCTATTCATAAGAAGATAAACTTCTGTGCGTTGAGCAGTTTTCGAACAATCTTGTGGCCGAAGCTACACACACTCCAGGAGGCCTCGACAGGCGGCTACCTTTTGGATGCAACTCAGGTTAGAGTCAATTCGGTTCAACTTGGAAGACCGGAATATAAATTGCTGGAACGGGAAAAGGTCTCGCTCTTTAGTTTTGCAGTGGTTTTGAAAAAATATATTTTTAAACGAAAATTAATAGTCTACATAGGCTACGTCAAAAATTCATTCTTACAGTTTTAAGACATAATACTCGCTTTCATCTCTAACTTTCTGTTGCAATACACCAAACGGATTTTTAGATTTTTCCCAAGAAATATCACATATTTTGTGGTCAAAATAAGGCAAAATGAAGCAAAATAATTTTTTACTAGCAAACGGTACGTTATTTTAAAAAAACAATCAGGCAAAATTGAGTATCGTGTGACTGTAGACAGTCTCAATTTTTTCAAAACATTTGGTTAAAAAAATATTCGAGTTATTTGCAATTGGTTGAAATAAATGAAAGACCACGGTCTTAAGGCCGGATCTACGTCTATTGGTACCACTATTCCGCTTCACTCGGAAAGTTATTTGTTTATATATATTAATAAACATCCGTACAATTCATTTTACAGGAAACATATTTACGATGAAAAAATTTATTTAAAATACTACTTAACAAAACACAATATTACACAACTAAAAAAGCAGAAAATGGATAGCTGGAAGGCGTGATATGCTCTATATGAGAAACAGTTGTCAGTTAATAATGATATTATAGTATAGTAAGTGAACCTGAGTGTAGTTCATCACATCCCGAGTAGCAGACATTCAACATGCAAGCCCGTAGACTCAGAATATTTAGAAATAAAGACGTGAAATAGCCAGTAAAATGATAAACTCAGTCACAGACACCAGCAAAAAGGCTTCGCTGGCCAGCAACGTTGTGAAAATGGTTACCGCAACAAATCAGCGTTTAGCCATACCAATAGACAACTTCCCGTAACATGTAGGAGCAATACAGAAAGCTTTGGTGTATGCCAGCACTGTTGACAGTGCCCATGAACTACAGGAATGAATTGAGGATGGTTGCCACTGCATTGAGAACACACATGGCAATGTTTTTGAACGTGTACAGGCATCGATGCGCGAAGTCGTGCTGAAGCCTGCCTTCACATCAACGGCGTCCATTTCGAACACTTGTTGTAATGTCTTCGTCCACGTGTGCAGCATTTTGACGTTTTGATCCTCAGAAATACTGGTATCATATCGTTCCTGTTTTAACGTGTATGGTGTCACATTGGGAAAACCATTGGTTTCCGGAACTACGTATTTTATCATTATTTGCTTGTTTCATAGTCCTCGACATACACCTTTCGTTTGTACATATCATAACCAAACACCGTGAATACCCTGGATGAAATTATCCTAAGCATAGTTTTCGGCGATTTGTTAAATACAATATTTCAGTAATGTACACAAACAAGTTTATTCGGAAGAAAAGAAGAATATTTGCAAATCAAAATCAAGACCGTGGAACTCCTAATTTAAAACTATCAGCACTTGAAGTGAAAATCAACATGGAAATGGAAACTAGTAAACTTACATTACATTACATTAAGGAAAAACAAACTAGAGGCTGCAGTAGCAGAAATATGTCGATTAAAGGGAAATATATAGTAGCATAAAAATAATAGGAATAAATTCGTGTGTTATTTACGGCAACGAATTAATAACCAAAGTAACGTAAAATTCTCTGAAAAAACAATCCAATTCGATTCTAGTCCACGCCGGAACTCTGAAAAGTAATTATGTACAGCAATAAATGATTACGATAAATTAAAAAACGGCATTTACTTTTCTCCGTTTCCCTCTGCGCAAAAAAAACCACAGTTCGCAAAGAGATGTCAATGTTTCGTCATACGGCTTCACATATCCTTAGGTTTTTCCGTTTGGGGATTACTTGCGAAGATTCTTAGTTGATAAAGCACCACAAAGTCATGAAATTCGCACAAGAATTTTAGTTAGTCACAACCGTCACTGTAATTTTCTTAGTAGCATATTACATGTTACGCTACACTCACAGATGTGCGTGTATGTATGTATGTGTGTGTGTGTATATATATATATATATACACACACACATGTATAAACATATACACAATATATATACATACGCGCACTCACACACATACATACATATATACATAAAGTGTATATATGTATACAGTATAGTGTGTTTACTGTATATTAGACACACACACATAAAAAATATGAGCTAATAAGCTATACAATTTTGCAAGTAGTTAATAAAATTTCAAATACAAGATATGTGTGTGCAGTAATTGGCGTGAGTATAATTTTTTATCAAGGCCATAGCCGCTTCCCTATAATTACATAAACTGCTTAAATAGCGCCAGTTTACCCCCTGAAATGCAAATTTCAATCAAATTTTCCCATGGCAGGACATTCATACATCCCGCTTTATCGGATGGGATCGGTGATACTTTATAATATTTCCAGGTTCGGGATTCCCCTTAAACACAAATCCTGGCTACGGCCCTGATTATAATATCACGTGGTTTGTGGTAACTACTCATATGTTCGTGTTATACTGTGCAACTGGGCTAAACGATTAACATGTGACATTCGTCTCGCCGTAATTTTAAAAATTGCCTTGATACAATAGAAAAAATCCAGTTAAAAAATTACTTACTTTTCAGTGAATATGCATTGGCAGGTTGATAAACACGAGTATATATTATTTTCTGAATCAGATTAGAAATCATTCAATAAAATTAACAAAGGTTAGGTTTTACTTAAATCTACACGAAACGCAGAGCAGCTTGTAGACGATTAACAAACAAAATATCATCTCGACTGCAGGGAACCAGCAGGGTCAAAAATCGTTGACAAAACGCCGAAGCATGGCGCAGTGTGGGAGAAACTGCTGTTCCTGCAGGCTCGTGTGTTGGTGTGTACCGAGCTCCCATGTTATTGCTTCAGAACCACTACTTGAACACGTACCGGCAATATGTGTGCTCGGTAGTGCGGCCTGTTGGACGTACGTGAACCTGGCCCCGCCAAACTACAAACTTGCCTATTTTGTATAATATCCGGTAATTTCCTCGTTAATACCTTGTTGTATAATAACCTGTCATTATACAAAAATAGGTAAGTTTGTGGCTGGGCGGGACCAGGTTACATGCGTATAAAGAAGCCACATTGCTACAGGCTTGGCACTGTCCCCTGAGAGAAATCAGGCGATACCAGAAGAGCACCGAGCTGCACATCAGAAGCTGCCTTTCCAGCTCTTGGTGCGAGAAATCGCCCAGGACTTCAAGACTGACCTGCGTTTCCAGAGCTTGCAAGAGGTGAGCGAAGCCTACCTGGTAGGACTGTTTGAGGACACCAATCTGTGTGCCATTCACGCGATGAAGGTCACCATCATGCCCAAGGTCATCAAGCTGGTTCGTAAAATCCGTGGGGAAAGTGCCTGCTTGCTGGAGGGAAAAAAAAGATTGAGTTTTAGCAACGATAATCGCTGAATCGTCAAAAATATATGCGCGTGTATAGGTATAGAATTTTAAAGCAGTGGTTGTCGTAGAAATGTCATTCGAGTTTGTGACTGATTGTAATTAAATTGGTATTCTATGTAGAATAATCAGAGTGATGATTTGATGTACCGGTGCAAAATAATTCTGATAAGGAACAGTTTCGGAAGGGATGAGCTGTATCGAAACAACGCATACGACAGGAGTTCTGAGTTGAAGCAGTCCACCGTTGGGCCCACTATCAAAAATTAAAGGAAGCATATCTACATTGGCACAAATTAATGTTGATGAAGCTCGCCCATAAAGATGTAGGGTTGGTGTAGAGACTCCTGTGGTGAAATTAAATATTACTTTCCATAATTTAAGCAGAAAGATTATGCAATCTTGCGTATAACATTCCACAATAGTTAATGTTGAATTGTGAAAGTATACATTAAGCTGAAGTTATTTGTAATAGCATGGAGGACATTGTGACACGAAGAATTGGTTTTATTTTAGATTATTTGAGTAAGAAACTCACTTTACTTGAGTATTATAAGCCGTACATTTAAAAATGTACTTAAAGTTTACATTTTCTTACACTAAACTCGCACAAATTATCATTTAATGTTGCAGAATGTCACCCCCAGCGTCATAAACTAACCACGGTTTAGGGAAAATTTGATATATAAATAGTTCTTCAATTGTCAAAGATGCTAAATGCTCGCATTTTATTGGCTGGTAGGGTTTGTCATTTGCCCTGACCCCACGGCTGGCAGGAGACAAGTACTAGGACTACTTTGCTAGAGATGTGAGTTTAAAGACCACTCATCAAGACATAAGCTTCGAGTTCATGACTTCCCAGCAAGAGAGATGAGTTACAGACCAGAGTATATTACCACGGTGTTTGCGAATTGCGCCTTGCGAGTAACGACTCGCCAAATCCACCTCAAGTCTTTCTCCAGCGATTCTAGGGAGACTATGAACTGTAACTCCGAGAGTATTCACTGAAACCTAAAGTATACGATATACCATGTTACCTTTAATTATAACGACACGTTTTAAGTGAAAAGTCGGTGCTATGGACAGGAAGTTTTCGCGAAAAGGATTTTACATCACTTTGTTTTAGTGTCATACGTGACACGCGCACATCTATCGCGCACTCGGATGAGTCCATTCAGATCGGCACACTACCCAAAGGTACAACTAACATTCAGCAGTCTGCGACCTCAACACAATTGGCAGGTAAGTGCAATAACCCGGAAATGGTAGTTTCTGACAGTTCAAACAGTTAAACGTAAACATAAAGGGATATATTACTCAGGTAGTATGCCAGTTAAAAAAGTGTAATGCATCTATAATAAAATAGTAAAGGATAAACACCCCTGTATAAAAGCGTCCCCAATCACTGGAAACTGACATAAAAATGTTGACAAATGTGACTTTAAAGAAACAATATTACGTGCTTGTTTAATATAAACTTTCAGTTCAGCTGATAAGACGAGAAATGACGATAGCTTCTTTAAATATTTGTGTTGTGACGTCCACTTTGGAAATTTATTTATAACGTCAAATAGTAATATACATGGCAATTGACATTTTGTTTCTTCAGGAAGTAGAAACATTAATATTTCCTGGCTTTGAGAATTTCAATGTGTATGTCAACACAAGTCCAAGCAATCGTGGGACAACTATTATAACCCGGTCGGGATTCGAACTCCCTAGCTTACGGCTACATCCATCTGGACGAATAATTTCAGGAATTCTCCCGAAACCACATGACACATCAAATGACAATGTGCACAACAGAGACATGTCATCTGTAAATGTGTATGCTCCTTCAGGCTCTCAAGGACGTACGAGTAGGAATGTGTTTTTTACGACGGACATTTTACCATATTTATATGGTGATGGTAGCAATATCGTACTTGGTGGGGACTTAAACTGTGTCCTGTTAACCATAGATATTTCTACGGGTACAGGGAACAATGGCAAGCCTTTAAGAGACTTATTGAAACACGCTGAAGAGATATTACAGCCATATTAAATGTTCCTGCTCCACACTTTAGGTACCATGAACAAATCTCGCAACTCGAATAGATCGCTTTTACACATCATCTTTAAAAAAAAAAAAAAAAAAAAAAAAAAAAAACCCTTGTAAGAACATATTTAGTGATTCCTACCTCATCACAGACCAGTAGTCTGTTGTATTGTTCTCATGTAAGTTTTTTTTTTCTCAGACCAATAGTTTTAGAAAGAGGATTTTGTAAACCGGACAATAGGCCTCTGAGTGTAATTGAATTTTGCACTGAATTTTCACAGGCGTGGCTACTATTAAAATTGCAAATAAAAAAACGGTTTATCGACACGACAGATCGGTGGGATAAGTGAGCAAAGCCGAAAATTCAGAAATTCTTTAGAACAAAAGCAGCTGAAGCGAGGGAGGACAGAGCATCTGTGATACATATTTATGAATGTACTTTACGTGAACTAAGTAGTGTAAGTCATTCTGGCCAGACACTGTGTACCCGTATACGTGACATTAAAAGTAAGCTATAAAAACTCAAAAACTTGAAAATACTCTCATACGGGACATAACAGAAACCTATTCACTCATCACTAATGAAAAAACTTAATTTTGTTTCCTTTAGTACATGCGCATACACAACTTACGAAACATCATATAATTCATATACTTGACAGCGATGGGATTTCATGTAAAAATACTAACTCTGTATTAAAGGCATTGGAAATTCAAATTACACGTATTTTTTCCGAAGAAACTGTAGATATAATTTCAATGCATGGTAGATACGATTAATCATTTTTTAACGACGGAAAAAATGCGAACATTTATTGCAACCTCCTACAGATGCTGAGATATACAGCCAAATTAAAACAGTCCCTAAACGAAAATCCCCTGGCATAGATAACATTACCTAAGAATTTTATAATTCTTTCTGGGACACAATACGGCAAGACTTTTGCGAAATAGTGTGTGAGGTTTTTGCCAGTGGCAAACTTAGTCCTTCCTAACAACAAGGAGTCATAGTCTTAAATCCCAAAGTCAACTAAGGCAGCTTCAGTATAAAATTACAGGCCAATTACTTTTCTTTGCACAGACTATAAAATTAATCAAAAGTGCTAGCAGCTCGTATGAAATTAACATTGGCGTGTGTGTATTGGACCAGAACAATGTTGCGCTTTGAAAAAATAACAATAATGCATGGTCTAGGAACATTACGCTACACACAACTACTTGCGGCAAGACTAAATGAGCCAACTTCATTACTCAACATAGACCTAAGAAAAACATTTGATAGGGCAAATAGAAATTTCCTATACCCTGTCATGAGATGCATGGGGTATCCTGAGGCCCTCATAAACTTGCTAGCAGGATTCACTCAGAATTACTTTTGGAGGGTGCTCATAAATGGTACTCTTAGTCGTCCTATACATATAATGCGATCTGTAAGACAAGGGAACCCATTATCAGTTATACATTTTGTTATGTGCATAGAACCGCTGAAAATAACTTTGAGCCAACACCTTTCCGGAATACAGACTCGGACACAGGTATTTAAATCGAATGCATATGCTGATGACATGACTTGTGTCACATTAACAGAGAAGGAAGTAAACATAGTGCAAAATAGTTTGAAGATTTTTGAAGCTGCCTCAAATGCCCAACCAAACCCAGCAAAAACTAACATGCTTGCTCTACGTACACGTTCAGTAAATTCTATTTTCAATCTGCCTCGTATGTGGATGTAAATGAAAAGCCAATTTTAGGAGTTCAATTTATGCAAGATTCAATACAGTTATGTAATCGAAGCTGGGATTTGACAGTCTTAGCGGTTCGTGGAAAATTGTTACAGTCACAGTTTCGAAATATAAATGTTTTCAAGATAGTGGTGTTGATTAATACGTATCTTCTTTCAAAACTATGGTACATGGCTCAAATATTTCCATTGCTCACTAAACAAAATGCACAATTTACGACATGTATATAAGTTGGTTTCTTTGGAAAGGTTATGTATTTCGCCTTTACCGAAGACAACTTTTTCTACCCCAGGGTCGTGGAGGTCTGGGTTTGGTGGCACACGAAAAAAAATGTATAGCTTTGTTTCAAAAATTATCGATTCACACTTTGTCTCCGACCAATCCAGTGAATGCAGAAATTTACAAAGCAGCGTGGAATGACATGGGGCTGCCACATTTAGTATTATTTACCAGTACATTGCGGCAGCTACTGGAGTGGACCATCTTGATGAAGAAATAACTGTCACTACAAAACACTTCTTATCAAATCTCAACATGGCAATAGCTTTGATCCGTTGATGAAAAAAAAAATACGATCTATTGGCCTTACGTGTGGCGTAATATAGTCAACATGTATATCTTAAGAGTGGCTGTTTTTTTGTTTTGTAAATTACCTCATACCCACGAAGGAAAGACGTTACAACATACATCTTGAATACGATAGATATGTAATGTATGCGAACATCATGACACGTCCATACATAGATTTACAACCTGTAGTTATGCAGCGCCTTTGTGTCAATGGTGTCATAAACAAATTGCTAAATGTCTGCATGGACCGTTTCATAATGTGACCAACAAATGTTATTATTTAAATTTCAAAGCCTTTCCAACTGTAAAATGTAGCAGTTTAGTGTGGCTTGTGGCCCATTGAATACGTGAACTTCTCAAGTGTTTCCTTTCAAGTTCACGAATTCATACAGACATGACGTGAAGATCGCTGGCAAATGATACAAAATATTATTATTACTGTATACCTTGGGCCATATCAATGTTTCTTTTAAACTATGATGTTAAATGTAGCAAATACAATTAACCTTGCTTTACAGACTTGATACAATCATAACATGTGAAAAAGACAAAGGTAATGTGATAATTTTTACTGTGCTAAGTTTCTTTATTCTTTTGTAACAACATTGTATTAAGTAAGTGAACAATGCTCACTTGCAAATTTAAGCAGTATCGTATTATAAAAAAAGCGAGATTTCGGCCTGCTAACTTGAGGTTGATAATTTCATACCTCTCGTAGTAAACCAAGTTGTCCTTTCTTTTTTTTTCTGTTCTTTCTATTAAATTTGTTTATTCTTATTTATATATTCCAAGAAAAATATAGTTTTATCTGGATTGGTGCATTCGATATGTAATGCGTAAATTGCAAATTTAAAACAAAAATAGTTCATGCCTATTTCACGACTGGAGAAATATTTTTGATTTGGTGTACAAATCCCTGTTAGTCGGGTAAATTTTTTTTAAACTTATTTATCCGATCTATTACCGTTTCATACCAACTTATATGTTTATCAGAGGTGTTATATTTATAACATACACGTGTAAAAATACAATATCTATAAATTATTTTCGTGGCCAGGTAACGCCTGCTGTTAACTATTGTTTAATTGAAAATTTTAATAGCTGGCAATATCGTGTTATGACACGACAGAAGCTGGCAGGACATTTTCGGTAGGTGTACATAGCATATACTAATAGCAATTGTCGAACTTGCGTACATAACACCACGCTATTTAACGTAGTTTTCTATGTACAATCCTCACAAATTTTAACAATTTGCCATTATTAGTTGAAAATATATACTATTACATTAGTGTCGTATTTATTTACTTCAAACCTACTAAACGATAATGTGAAAGTAATAAAAAAGTTAAAGAAGAGTTGTAACTGTTTATCGGTCTGCAGTTATTCCTTCAATATATTTATTTCTTAAAGAAGAATATGCAATTTGCACTCGAAAGTTAACAAACAAAAAAAAAGTACTGTAAGAAAAGCACCATGTCAAATGGAGTATGAAGTTAGGTACAGAATTAAGTGATGTTTGCCTCATTACAGAAGAAAGTCAAATTGATTTGAGAATAATACTAACATAACCAAAAAGTTCAGTTATCACACCAACACTTGTGTCAACAGTGATAAGTACACATTTCTGTCTTTCAGGGTCAACGTCACACGTCATCAGGTGATCCTCTGCCGTCGTATTCGGTTGCAAAACAACGCCGGCACATCCGACATACTGTAATGGCTGTAGCACGGAAACAGTACATTTCCGGACATAACTTCCTGTTCAAAATACTGCCTACTCTGTCCCCTCTACTAACCCTAGAAGTTTGTAATATGAATTCCCGAACAGCATGTTGACACGAGCGGGGATCGTGGTAAGGGTAAAATAGACTGAAATCTATCCGGTGAAGAGAGTATTAGAATTTATCTTGCACTGCAGTGGCGTGCGAGGACAGGTGGCCCGGTAGCGCCAACTCGTCTGGTGTATGGGACGAGTACCTCGGAGAGCTAGGTCGTGCAGCCGACGGCCGTGGCGTTAGCAATTCCCTCCCCCTCGACATCGTGTTTCGCAGGGGTCTCTTTAGGCGTTCCCCTCTATGCACACAACAATAGCTCTCGTCAGGTACATAGGGCACCTGATCACCCACGCTGAGATTACACAATACACTTAATAAAACCTGCTGGTTTTTAAGGACCCCGGATCCTTAAGGGCTTGTTCCCGAGTTTTTTTCAGACTGGTGCCAATAGCTCAAATATTTTTTAACCAAAAGTTATGAAAAAATTTGAGCCAATGTGCAATCACACGATGCACAATATTGTGGACGCGTTTTTTTAAATAATGTACCATTCGCCAGCAAAAAAATAATTTCCTTCATTTTTGCTTCTTTTCACTACGAAAAAACGTGGCACTTTGGGTAATGAAATCTAAATAACCGTTCAGTAAAATTTTACAAAAAATTCAGTTACAAATTATAACATGTAAGTGTCAAAACTGTGCAGCGAAATTTTTATATGAGTATTAGGTAGCAATAAAAAAAATATTTTCGAAATCGCTGCAAAACTCCGTATCAAGGACTTTAGGCCGTGAAGCGGTAAGCCATTAAAGTTCCAAAAACACAATACCTTATACTTTCAATACATAGACGATCAAAACTTACATTCTTCCTGGCATGTGGTAACTATGGTCATATAATAGTAAATACCTAGGTTAATTGATGAATAAATTGAAAATTTTACTCATCTGTAACATTGGACAAAATTCTATGTTACAGTATATTTAGTATATCATATATATAATTCAATATTATAATTTAGTATTCCCAGATTACGTAAACGATTTTAACTTTCATAGTTAATCGACACCCACTCTTAGGAAAGAAGGCTTATCTGTTATGCCAGTAACTTCTTGTTAGATTTTTAGCGTGAGCAGCGCCACTAGAGGCAGAAATTCTCCCATTAGAAAACCAAAGACGTTATAAAAGAACTAGGCTCAGCTGGTTGCTATGCCGCATACTGCGCCGGCAAACACTTGAAGTCAGTTTATTTGAGCCCTTGTTGCATGTCGGATTAAACACGTGGTCACTGTTGCTCATAAACAGTGTTTCCTCCATAAAAGTCAATACATTTCACACGAATTTTGAAGAGCAGTAAAATAAAAATGATTTACCGAAAGACAAACGTGCCGTGTTTTTCTTAGTCTTCATTGATTAAAGAACAAGTGAACCTAACAACATGACTGTGTTGAAACATGCTTTGAGAACCTACATCGTCCACTGTTTGTGCGTGGAAACCATTGTTGAGCTAACAGTGTTTAATACATCTGTGTTAGTTTCTGCCTCTTATTTAACATGATGTGTGCAAATGTGTTCGCTGTATTGCCATTACCGTGCAACTTCATAACATCTGTGACGTTAACATATATTAACAAACAACATAAATGTTGCCGTATTTTCAGGTTAGTTCGCTAGGTTTATCTGCATAAACAACTGTTTAACAACACAATTCACACTGTGCAAGTATGGACCATGGCCTAATTACCCTTGAAATGTATCAGTTGCAGATTTGAAAACCTTACTCGATCTACTTGATAGAGTAGATATTTCTAGTGCGCAATTGTAATACAATATACGTGTATTGTACTAGTGTAGAACGATGTCGATCGGCGACTGAAGTATGCCGTTTCTATGCAGATTTTCTGCACATACTACTGTTTGAATTTATGTGCGGTCGGAAAAACCGTTAAACATCCAACGACCATTACTACTGAGTAGATTATTGTTACTACGTTTTCGAAAAGCGTATTCAGAGTTGTTTGTGTTGCGTTACAATATCGCAATTGTTCGCGCAAAACTGACATAAATCATTGACTTCAAGGAAGTCTAAATGTGCCATCTCATGTATACTCCTACTTCAATGACTAGACTGTTACGCTGTTCTTATGCTGCGTGACCAAATTAAATTCTGACATATTGTAGACGAAGATAGTAAATTGTGTACTTAAGCGGGGGAGAAAGTAATGGTTTTGTTTTACAGCAAAAAAAAACTTTGTTATATGACATTGAGAGCTACGGGCTGCAATACGGCGCCGTTCAGTTTGGCCACACATTGAGATAGACCGTTAGCATTGGTCTTGCATCCTTCGAAGAAAACACGTTTAATTTACAACGTGTAATAGACTTAACTTTACTTCGTCTTTCGGTACTGATCGGTTTTACATTCCAAGTTTTTCCCATTATTGCCAGCATGAAACAGACTCCTTGCCGATGCCAGCGATACTAGCGGCAGAAATTATTGTCTCTTTCGAAACACTTCTGTAAGAAATTCGAATGTCTTTCAAACCTGTAGGTTGCTCTGAGCTCGCCAGAAGCTGAATACACTTCATGCAGGTTTGCAGCAACAGATCTCCTCTACTGGTACTGGAAAGGTGTTTTGTTCGAGTTTCTTGGTGAGGGATAAAATGTGAAGAGTTGTTTGCTAGCAGATAATAAGGGTACTATTCTATGTACGGTTCTTTTGCGGTGGTGTGGATGTTTTTATGTGTTGCAGTTTCGAATCTTTGTTTACCCGGGATGTGTCTCAATTTAAACACCAGCGGGTTTATGACGTATATTGACTAGTGTATTACTTTAAAATGTACTGCATAGACTTACAATTGATAGGGGGTGTTTAGCTGTACCTTATGAAGTTTTGTTATGTTGACGGAACTGCAGCATGTACTGATGCAAAACAGACAGTTGGAGAATGTAATTAAATTTCTTGAAATGCTGTTCAGATGTGTTGGTCTTATACTAACGCTATAGTTAAGTTTATCAGTAAAAAGTGTTTGCTAGACAAAATCAGTTTAGTTGCTCCTGGATTATTGTTTATTCAGCTAAATATATTGTTGGCACAAGCACATGAAACGTATTTCAGAAGATGTGAAATACTATGCTAAAAATATAATAATGGTCACCAATTTGAAAATATGAACACATGATGAATAAAATACACCAAAGTCAAGTCAGCTTACTGTTTTATTTAAGTATACTTAACTAGATAGAATTCACAAAAATATTTCCTGGGACATGACAAATTAAGCTAAAAATAGAATAATGGCCACTATTATGAAAGTATGACCACAGGATGAACGAAACACAGAAAAGTAAAGTCAACCTAATATGTGGTATATGTGTACCAAGTTTTATTAAAATTATAAAAGAAAAATTACGTCAGATATGTTATACTATGCTAAAAATATAAACATGGCCGCAATTTTGAAACTAGTGTAAATACAATATGATTAAAATACGCAAAAGTAGAGTGAGCTTAATATGTGGTATACATGTCTTAATTTAATTATATTCGGAAAAGTAGTTCCTCAGATATGTCTTACTAAGATGAACATTGACAAAAATTGCTACTATTATGACATTATGTACTTTGCTTGAACGAGATACATAAAAGCCAATTCATCTTATTATGTTCTCAATGTGTACCGACTTTTTTTGAAATTCAAAAAATGCGGTTCCTTAGATATCTAGTTTGACATAAAAATGTTCAAATGGCCACCTACTTGAAAAAAAGGCGTAAACAAAGTTTTTAAAATTCAAATCAGGTTACTAAGTTATATATGTGAAAGATGTTTAATGATATTCGGTCCCTGGTTCAAAAATTCTAGAGGGGGTCAAACACACGGACACATACATACACACACTAATGCACACACACACGTGTACAGAAATCTGATCTCATAAGCCTACTTTTTTCTTCGGAAAGTAGGGTTTTAATATTTGTGAAATGCGTTTGGCTGGACGGTAAGTGCGAAAATTAAACAAAATAGGAAAAATAAATATAATTATAAAAGGTAGCCTACTTGTAAATACACAATTTGATTTCAAGATATTGACTGGCCTCTGAGACTATTTAAAGTTTCTGAAAAAAATAGTTAATGAAGTAAGTATAGTACTTAAGAAACAAGAAGTAATCAGTATAACTGAGAAGCCTACTTTCCTCAAAGTGGGTGCAAATGAACCCGGAAAGTTAAAATCGTTCACACAATATAGGAATATTAAATTATAACATTGATTTAGACTATAGCACATGGTATATCCCAAATATAAGTCAGCTTGCTAAGTAATATGCGATAACCAGTTTAATAAATCGTATAAATATTTTCCTGAGATGTATTTCTGCCAATATTAGTAAAAAAATAGCCGCAGTTTTCAAAATACTGTGATATTCGACTTACTTGAATATCTATCTTTTTACGTATATGAATTATATTCCTCTTTTTTTTCTTTTCTTCAACTTCCACAATAATACCTTGTTGTGCAGTAAGGTTTAAAGGAGAAAATAGAGCTACAGTACTTTCTACCAGAGGAATGAGGAAAGAAAATGATCAATAACCTCCTGTATGTGCAATAAATTTATTAAGTGAAATAAATAAATTTGATGTAGTAGTTCTTATATGGGTGAAAACACAGGAAATTACAAATCATTTACGCTATTGAGACTAAATCAAGATAAAAATTACATGAGGTGGAGTCGTGACTCAGTAAGCTGGAGTGGCGACCCGACCTCTCCTGGGTACGAACTAGGCGGGTGGCTTCAGAAAACTCAACTATGACTAAAACTCAGAAAACTGTCTCTTAGTGTCCCTGCAGTGGGTTATTATTTGTGGGCGCATAATAAAAACACAGGTGTTGAAGAATGTCTCGTATTTAAGAACTTAATCCGTAGTTTTGAACACTTAAATGAGTCTCTGCCTTTGATAAATAAGAGAAGCCCCAGCAAAGTTCGAATTTGAATGTGTAGATTACCGCAAATCTTCCACGACGTCACTCTCGTAAAACGACTGG
>PNEQ01082243.1:0-83959 GCA_003012365.1 Medauroidea extradentata | reverse complement strand
TCGTGACGCAACCCGCAGTGCGTGAGTCCCTTAGGCCGATTTAAAAAGAAACTTCTTTGTTATTTTATTTCAATTAAAGCTAGCCGGGCATACTACAACATTACTAAATACGAACCCAATCATCCAGCATTAATCACGTAAGAGACAGAGCAGCGACACCTCTTATCATCACCAAACGCGGGTCACGAACGAGCAACCAAACAACAAAAGCGTTGCAAACTGTTTTGAAATGCAACCGGTTGTGACGTCTTTCCTCGGAAATCAGATATCCCCAAGCAAATGGCGTTATTCAATCCTTAACCAAAAACAAATGAGGATTTATTCATAACCAGCCATTGCAAGCGACTTCGTTCACATGGTTTTCAATTTAATGCCGCTTTGAATCGTGTAAAAAGTCAGACTTTGTACTCCGAATTGTCGTAAAAATACATAATTTCAAACACCTGATTTTTTACATAAATAAAAACAAATCTTAGAAAATGTATTAAGAGATTCGATAAAAGCTTTTCGGCACTTCAAATTTCATGCACGTAATAACATTTATACCTACTGATAATTACATCAAAAGTGATGATTTACGGTAGAAAAAAATTTCAATTTTCTCAACAAAAAAATATTAGAAATTTTTTTAATAATTCCAAACTATCAAAATATATATGAATGTGTATTAATGACCGTTTTAAAAACTCATTTCACTAGATTTTTTATTTTTTGGGTAACCCATTCTGCCCCCTTCCGTAAACATAGAATTATTTTGCAAGAAACCTTCGCGGACGCAGACACAAAACTCACCAGTCATCGCAATTGGATGATTGATGTAGGAACGCATACGTTACACGCAGACTGTAAATATGTGTACACACACAAATATATATATATATAGGATGTTAATGAATGGCGTTTTAAACATCATGTAGCGAGATAGCCGACAATGGGACAAGAAATTTTAAACACTTGGGGTCGCAATAGTCGGGAAACGCCTTGAAATTGATGACCAAACGTCGAACATATGGTATCACAGATGCCACACATCGCTGCGTATGTGTTGCATCAAACCCAATTAATTGTGTTCACTTAGCCGTGTACTATCAGACCCACGTGTGCTACTTCACATTAGTGCCAACTAACACTTCGCTGATGTGCAGGAAACGTACACAAACCCTCTGTAGAAGACACCAGATTGGAAGCCAGTAAACTATGCGCGTAAACAGCTCACTATATGTACATATATTATATATAGTGTTAATACAGGCACAGCCGCTTTCCTCCACGTTTCATATCTGCCACCTGCAGCACGTAGCAATACTGGAGAGGAATTCAGCCAATTAGGAACCGGATCGTCAGGCACCACGTTCTTCGGCGGGTCAGAGTGCAACCGAAGGTCACACTTTCCACCGCCGCCATCAGGCGCTTGAGTTTGGCAGCTGGTCTTCTCGCAGTTTCATGACCACGGTTATCATCGGAGGGTTTATATGTGCAAAACAACTCGAAAGTTTTATAACGGAGTGCTTTGAAAAAATTCAGGATTATGAACAGTCATACGATGTAGGCTACAATCTTATGTTTGCAAAATAATGTACTGTTTGTCTGCAATAAATTATTTTCGTTGATTATTGGTTTCTTTTCATAGCAAATTGGGTGATGATTTTTTAATGCAATAATCTGAAAAACTGTTACGTTAGTGTCAGCCAAAATAATTCGGTACAAATTATGATATACTTGCGGAAAAACAAAGGAGGGTTTCTTCGATGTGCAAACTATGTTGCTTTAAAAAAATTTCAAAATCACTATCAAACTACCTTAAGGCGGCCGCCTACCCCACGCTTCAAATGCATTGCAGTGTGTTCGTAAACGGGTTTTTTCTACGAAAATATTCAACGTACGTCCATTGTGCCAACGTACTAAAAGAAAACAAACTTCAGACAATGTCGGAACCTCATTGTTAAGACACCACACTCAGTAAAAATACTGTTTCTAAGCCCTCCAACATCGCTAAAAACGGCCTTTTCAGACAGCCGTACTTCAAAATGTACTAACCGGATGTATGTTAAACTAAGATTACGACCTGCACTTAACTTATTTGCAGACATTCCACCAATATAATTATATGGTCAACGCTTAGTGTCCCATAGTAAAAACCGTTCGGCGGGAAGCTTGCACGCCAGTTCAGCGCTTAGCTTGTTGAGGCGACGTGGCATTTGATGCGCGCTTCAAGGTCGACCTTACTGCTCCGTCGCTTTTCCCTATTTGCATGACAGCGTAACAAGCAAATTGTGACTTTGACACCCCGTTATGAGAAAACTATGAGAGCTACAATTGTTTCGTACGAGTAAAAGGTATTCCCAAGTATCGTCTACAAAACTAACAATATTTTATAAAAATATAAAATTGTGATTTTTTCGCATTTGAACACCCTTAAAAGTAAGGGATCGTTGTCATCTTGTATTTTTTGATTTTGTGTTACAAGTTTCCTTTCGAATAAATTTACGGAACTTTATCCTAACTGCAGAGTGAAATATATGTTGATAGAATTTCAGGCGTCATGTATTTTTGTTTGCCGCTACTATTGTTACAAATCTAGTACCAATTAAGAAAGCAATATTAATTTCCTAGCTACAATTAGATCTGTAACAAAAGTAACAACAAAGTTGTATGACGTCTAATATTCTATCAACATTGCATAATGTATTCGGCAGTTTCCATTAATTTATACAAAAGAAAAGTTACGACACAAAATATAAAAATTCAGTTCGGCTACTGTGTTGCTCAGGGAAAGAGGTTAATTGTAGGCGTCAAAGTTAATTTTTTTGCGTGTGGTGAAGGAAATGCGTTTTTAACGAAATGTTACGACAGCTAAACAAAATTTACCAAACATATTAATACTTTTTTTTTGGTTATTTCAACAATATTTACACTTGAATTAAATGGACTTCATTGCTGAGTCTACAAAACCAGCTTGTCATAAAATCATAATGTTCAGAATATTTTTATTGGCGTTATAATATTAAAACCGAAACTAAACCCAGAAACACCTGTATGTACACAATTCAGCTGCACAAAGGAAATGTTGATGTTAAATATATCGTTGTCAGTGAAGTGTATACACTCTTATGCTTAACAAATTGTTTCGTTTCTTATTTGTGTTAGGTTAATTTCTCTTCAGTGTCTGTGCTTGCAAAGAAAAAACGTCCATGTTCTACGACCTGGATTACAATTTGTAGTGTATAATCCTTTATGCTAATGACCAACTGGCTAAAGATTCATTTAACAAAAATTTCAATGCGTAGCTCATTCAAATCCCCATTTACGAAATCAGTTTCTACATTGTTTTACGCTTCTAGCCACGTGAGTTTTGGCTTTTTGTCAACAAGGCTATATTATGAAATTATTATGAAATTCGATTTCCAATAAATTGTTGCGTTTTTTGTATTCCTACATGTTCACATGCAGACTAGCGTTCTAAAATTCAGACTTACTAATGCAGTAAATATTGTAATATGTATAAAACTCATCTGTGCAGCAATGAGACAGCAAAATTTAATTTGTTTTCGCTACAAAAATCAAATCAGTAATTCTTACTTGTTCGTGGCTTAGTACAGACAATGCTTCGTGCGAAATATTTTGATAAAAATAATTATACCTTTATTTATGTGGCGAAGACAGGATCGTATGGCTTTTTTACCACTTAACCGCATTTTGTAAATACAAATACTAGAACACTCTTAAAAAAAAAGAAAGGGAAAAAGTATGCAAATAAATAAAACTGACGCGAGAGCCTACAGAAATAACATACGTAGGTATATTACCTAAATATTAATAAATAAATTTTTCACAGACACTCACTCTCAGTCAAATAATTGAAGAACGAAAAATTCTTAATTATTTGAAGCCTTCAGTAACATATGATGACATAAACTTCAACAGAAGCTCAACAAAATTATATTCGAGAGTGAAAGATGTATGTTTTCGGAAGGATGGCTCTGAGAGGTCAGTCGCCGTACCAAAATAAAATCTCAACTTTCCCTCGGACGACCCACCACGCTTGCGCACCACATATTCAGGCGTGACCGTCACGGAGGGGGAAGAGGGGTAAAGGTCACGTGACCCCACACACACATCCTGTATAACGGTACGTGCCGCAAAGTCCCCTGCACCCCTCGCCATAGGAACTACGTTTCCCGGACAAGATGCGCACACTCTGTGGGTAGCCGCACACATTCTGCCGGCCACTCGGACCTACTTTCTCTCCTCGCTGCTCATGACGTGCGGTCCTCTGAGTCAACCATAAAGACTGAGGCTGTGGACGAGTTCGTTCCAATGGGTCCTTAGCGAATTATAGGCACTTGTCCCCTTCATGAAGTAGAGCGCAGAACCGAATTCAGACATCCTGGTTTGTTTGTATCTCGATTACTGTCCAAGACCGACGTTCGTGCAACTATGTCATCTATTGTCCAACCAACATGCGCCGAACCGAAATAGTATTTACAGTTGGAGAATGGCCACTTTACTAGTTCTTAAAATATTTAAAACTCAGTAACGAATTACGCATAAAGTGAAAGGCACGGAAATAATAACAAGTATTTAATATTTTCTGTGGTCATTGGAAAAAGCCAAATAAGAAATTCAGGCTTAGCGAATTTGTAATAAACAAATTGAAACGATATGTATGTGTAATTTTATATTTATTCCACATACCTTAATAAATTGACTTCTCTTTTATTAACACCTATATTGGTTAGGTTACCGGGCCATTTCTGTTCGTATTTTAAGGTAACCTCCTTACAAAATACATTTTCAAGTAAATATATACAATATAAAATACATTGACTATAATGTACTTCTTATTTAGCGTTATTCTTATTATTTATTTATTTTTAGTAGTAATGTGATAAATTAATTCAAACTTAACAGCAGCTGTGGACTTAGCGAAGCTATATTTTGGGTTGAGATGAAAAGTGCATCTGCAAAGTGAATAGTAGAGCATCGAAAAGCGATCTGGAGCATGTGGCATGTCCCCTTGGCTGAAAAGGACATTCTAGGGTCACCTTGTGAATTTGGCTAACGACATTTTGACATCGAGTCCTACATGAACTTTTCTAGGGCACAAGGTCAGTTAAGGGCCCTTGGGGCGTGAATTCAGACACGGCCTGAATTTCGCAGCTTCTTTTCCTCAGTCAGTGGTACAACATACAAATTAAGAGGGGCATCAAGAAACTCCAAAAAAAGTTATATGTTAAGCCTAAAGTCTTTGGGACTCGAGACAAAAAAATGGACATCAGGGTTCGCCAACTTTATGAACAAATAATTTGCCAAATTGACTCATTCCTTCAGGTATTTAGCTGAAATCACATATTCAAAATTTCGTCGTAAAACATTTACCAATAACTGTTGAAAAAATGTAATTGTTTCCTTTCAATAATGACTTCGATGGACCGCTGTTTTTATTTAACCATTCCAAATTGACTTGTGTATTTTTCTAAAAACTAGAAAATATTTGTTTGCGTTACGTATAACTGCAATTATGTGATCTGTAACTGTTTTCTAACATGCATAGTCCAGTTGTATGTCTTCTTTGCATGCTTGGTATGTGGCATCCTTAACATTAAGGCTTTGAACGTTGGTAAGGATTGTATGTTATATGTATACAGGAAGATGTAACTCTCACATCTAAAGGAACAATGTGTGTTCTTTGTGCAGATGTCCGAAAATGCACAATTTCTTCACTATAGAGTAACATGCGCCTACAGAACGTATTAGTTCATATCGTGCAGGGTAGAAAATGTCACCGTGGAATGATATTGCAGACAACTATTAGCAACTATAATCCAGACACGTCGTATTTAATTGGCTGGTAGACATTATCCGACGTAGCATTCATCAGTAATATAATCGTGTCCATGCGCCTTGCACTGTAAGGCATGTCGTGTATATTTTGTGCCTATATATGTTCGTATAACATTTTCGTTCCTCTAGGTGTGACAGCTGTTCCTCTAAAATGTTGACATGCAATTTTGTAATATCCTGCAGAGCATTGGCGAAACGCAAAGGCGAAAGAATCCAGATAACCTTGAAAAAACCCACCCACCAGCGACAACTAATATCACGTTCCTCGCGAGCGATTATTTGGAGCGACCCGGCCGGGTATCGAACTGCGAGACGAGTGATATGACATTCACACTTCCTCTGCCGCTTCTAGCGTTATAGCCAAGAACTATCAACTGAATTATCAGTTAACTGAGTGCAGAATAACGACAGAGTTAAGTGTCACGTTAACATTCAGGCATTAATGGCTTGTTCCCGAGTTTTTTTCAGACTAGTGCCAATAACTCAAAAAAATTTTTAACCAAAAGTTTTGAAAAAATTTGAGTCAATGTGCAATCACACGATGCACAATATTGTGGATGTGTTTTTAAAAATAATGTACCATTCGCCAGGGAAAAAAAAATAATTTCCTTCATTTTTGCTTATTTTCACGACGAAAAACGTGGTACTTTGGGTAATGAAATCTAAAAAACCGGTCAGTATAATTCTACAAAAAATTCAGCTACAAATTATAACATATAAGTGTCAAAACTGTGCAGCGAAATTTTGATATGAGTATTAGGTAGCAATGAAAAAAATATTTTTGAAATTACTGCAGAACTCCGTAACAAGGCCTTAAAACAATGCGTTGACTAAATATCACACCATCACTACGTATATACCTGCATGTGTGCAATGGCTAAACAAAGTTTGGGAAAGGCAGTTCAAACCAAGATTTAGCTATAACTCCTCGGATTTTTTGCTTAATGTGTTACTTTTTCATCAAATAGGAACACTGATGTTTACACTAAAATACGTCATTTTACACTACACTCCTTGTCGAACCAATTTGTGTAAGCATCTCCAGGATAAAAGACTTATTTAATAAAGGTAAGAACGTAATGACCGTAGTATGTGTTTGAAACGCTACGAAATATGACATTGAAACGCTAAATTTTTAGTTATGCCGATGCGTGTTTGTATGTAACTCGAAAATTAAACTTTGTTGGTTTTGTCGACGTTACATGTTTCGTGACGAACAAACGAAGATTTTATTATGAGTATAAAATGTACTGTATAGAGGAAGAATAAACAAACAAAACGAAAGAATGTGAGGGTCAAGGGGTATGGAAAGATAAGACATCAAGCAAACGACTGAAACACTTAATCGTCGATCAAATCTGAACTACTCATCATAACTCGATAATACTTTTTTGATGAGTAGATATTTTATTTGCAGACTTCTGTTTATACAGCACTAACTGGTAGTGTACTTTTCTTCCGAGTAAAAAAATTAAAAATTACTTTTAGAAAAAAAAGTTCGAAGTCACAAAATCCATAAAATTTGAAAACTTTAATTTCTTTAATTTTTAATTTGATAATATCCAGACCTCTAAAATAACAGAATTTCTAAAATATTCGCATTTTTGTTTGAAAATAATTTTAACATCCGTAAAACTCTGCGCGAGAGGTTTTGTGTTCAGCAGACAGGTAAACAAGATATTACCGGGATTTCAAAATTCCCTGCATAGTGGGTGGCTGCCTAATGGTGCGTGAACATTGTTGAAAAGTGATTTATTAGTAGATTGATCATGGTTACCTGAGCAAATTGAAAGTCTTGCTTTTATAGTCTGCATACTGTCGAACCATCTAACGTGTATAAAATGGACAGTGATTTTGATATACTGTTACATTGAATGTATTGGAATTGCAAAACTTTCCATTGACTGTTCATTGTTGGTCAAGCCCATTTTAAGAATAATTTTGCGTTTTGTCGTCATACGTTCGTATGATTTTTAAGGATGCCTCTCTGTATGAACTTATTTTGAGATTATTATTTTTTAATCACTGTCGTCAGCAGATATTACAAATTTGTCGGGCAGTTTGGTTGAGAATGGTGTCAGCCGTGGTAGCTAACTTTTCCACGACTGTAATATGTACGGTTTCGACTTATAAGTCAATTAACAAAAATTACATTGATGACATAATTATTTAACACCGCAGTGTATTACTGTCTTTAAATAAAATCAACCCGCATGGGGATAACTATTTTAAACAAATCCACCAGACAGATATTTGACGTCAGCTTGCTTCCAGGCTTAAAATAACTATCGCAAAAAAAAAAAACAATAACAACAGGGCAGCATGGTCTCAACATGTGAATAATAAACTTCCTTACAAGTATTTCAGCGTCCACTGAAGTTAACATTTGATTTTTGTCCATTAGTTATTGTGAAAAGCTTCAATGTTTATTGAATTAATGTTCTTGAATCGTTGTGCTATTAACTCAAGAATAATTCAGTAAATAATTGGCCGTGTGAAAGGGTCTTTAAAGTGCCCAGGTATGTGTTAGTAGTAGGTCCTTTCCTGTCGTGACGAGCTGTTTGGCCGACACAAATACAATCAGCTGGCGGAGCGAAGAACTAAGTGGTGTTGCCTGTTTGGCCGCGTGTCCGACTTTCCACCGGCACGGCCAGGGTTCATAGGTCACTCCTTCCTCTGCTTCGCTTGGAAGCTTTCTAGACGCATCTTCTGCCGCGGGTCAAGGTCAAGGAAACTGCTGCCTTGTCCTAGGTCGGTGACCGTAGCCTAGGTTGTGTTGTGGTTACACATAGCGCACGCAGGAATCTTCCTTTCAACTCCAAGGTGAGTGAGAAGGCAAATTGCAGCATCCGTTCTCATTGCCATAAGAGGAACTGCCCAAGCATTCATCTTCATTCGCTGTTACGCAAAGAGAGTTGCAAAGTTCTTAACTAGATGAAGCGTGAAAACTACAGGTGGTTCGCACGTTTGTGAGTCTTTTGAAGATAATCATACCTAGAACAATCATTCAAAGATATTATTAACTGTGACATCAGAAGGTAACGCTTGAGTTTGTTACAATCTATACACAATTACAGTTACTTATTTTGCCTCGTTTGTATTAAAAAGTGGCGAGAAAACACAATTTTTCACATAGGAAAAAGGGAACTTCGCTTTCAAAAGTGCTCTTTTTATCCCGAACAATCTATAAAAACATATTGAAATCAACATATGGCAATTGATTTAATATCATATTTTAACGATAAAACCACTAACACCCGTTTTTTACATACGTCATTGCGGGCAAACTCTGGCGTGCTGCAGAAAAACTCCACAGTATAAAAAAAAGCAAGGCCTATTGTCGAAAATTCCAGAAATGAATAAATTAGTTTTTCTCCGACACAGCAGCATTCTTTCGCAATGGCAAATGTAAAAAAAAAAAAACAGATACGTTTGCAATACCGACCCTTTGCAGGAATCGTTCAAAGATCATAAAACTACAATAATGCATTGTCATTCATAAAATGCATTACATTATTGTGTTGTTTCGTTTTGCAAGCTAAATGTTTCTCGAAGGTCGAAGTAATATTATAAATTGTATGATAAAAATTAATTGTTGCTGTTTTACAAAAATGTTGAGACTCGAATAGGAACTAATTGTTGTCACGCACTAAATAATTTGTCGCCACAAACGACAGGACAGCATAATGTGCGTTTAGTTACTGTTTAATAATACAATAGTTTTTTTTTAATTTACTGTTTGCTGGATTAATTTTTGCATAGATTATTCATATTGAACTGTAATATGTCTTTCGTTGTATTTTGTGGAAACTGTTAAATTACTCTTTAGCGAAGACTGTATTTTTTTTTATTTCGAGTGAATTATAACATTGTAACCACTATAGCAAACAGGACCAATACTTGGCAAGTGTAAAGTACAGCCCTAACGAACACTTTTTACCATCTAATAAGCAAATATTTTGGAGGATTAATGAACTTCCGAATAACAGCTTCTGATGCCGACCTTGCTTACATTTATCTGCCGTGCAACAGATTACGCCAAAGCAATGATGCAAAATACTCGCGCTCATATATTGCTAAACGCTGATAGCTACACTGATTATTCTGTTCTTGCTAGAATTATTTTTTTAAAGCTTAGATAAGAGTAGATATCAAAGTATTTTGGTAGATTTGTTTTAAATGGTGTTTGCCGTGACACGTAAGTTTTTCAAGAAAATAAATTATTCAGTTTCGACTAAACAATCAACCAGAATTATATGTATAAACACAAAATCATGGCCTTGATTTAATTTATTTATTTACGTCTTCAGAGGAGCAGTTAAGACAGAGTCATATTTTCTTACACTGAACCCATAACCAATACAATTTCACAGTGCAAGTAATTTCATATATAAATAAAACATAATTCATAAATAAATATTAGATATTAAAAATGACACAATAAACTATGGGTTGCATAAGAATATTTTGTCGTTTAGTTGTGTTTCATAACGTCTTAAAATTTCAAAGTTTACCAACTAAAATTTACTGTTGCGTATGAGAGACCTTTGTATCTAAGACGAGTTTGCATTAGCATCGATTTCTTTCTCCAGCAATCCGCCTCGCTTGTTGGGCATACTTAGTGGTAAGATAGCAGAATAGTCCTGGAGGCAACATATGAAAGCTATAGAGACTGTGTGTTTACCGCGTTAACCACTGTCTTCGACGCACGGGCAAGTTCTGGTGCCGACAGAAAGCGAATCATGCGTGTGTTGTGGGCACGCAATAACTCGTGGGCACCCGTCCGACTGACGCGTGGAGAGAAAGCTCGCTGGTTATTAAGGAGAGAAGACCAGAAGAATGCTGCTCTCATTTCGGCGTGTGCGTGAGAGTTAATGTGGTGGGACCGAGCTACCTGGAGGGGGGCACGGAGGGGGTAATGGAACCCCCAAACCAGCCGAAGGCGCCTGGGAGAAGTCCCACACACATGAACCCCCTTAATTGTTTATCATTCTGGAAACTACTTTCCCTCCTTGTCGGGAGCTGCTTTCCGGACGACAAGATTTCGTAACCTTCCAATTAGGAGGACCTTAGCAATCCCCATTTTTCTACTCCAATTAACCGTCGTTTCAACCTACCCTCTTCGCACGCTCACAGGTGCGACCCACGCCTGACTGTGGCGGAAAAGACTGCAGAGATTATTCATGAGAGAAAACTCACAACCACTGCTCTCGTCCCAAAACTAAATTAACCTTAATAATGTCTGCCCTCATTTGGGCGCTTGCAGAGCGGGTGATCACCATTACAAATTTCTGTATACACAATCCTATTAGCCGAGATTTTGAACGAAACCACTTACAACTAACACTTTTAAATTTCCAGTACAACAACTAAAAGCAAAAATCAGAAAAACTGAAACTATTTGAGCAAACCATTTTGACGAGTAATTAACATTTATTTTCCAAAGGCGAACTCGTATTTAAAATGTACGAAACCCGTTATTCTTTGAAAATGATATATTTTGGCTCATTAAATGTTAGCAGAACAGTGTAATGAAGAGATTTTTATCAGCGATTTATATCTAAGTCTGCAAGTTACAAGACAAAAAATTGTAAACATGTATCCTGGTCATTCAATATGTAGCGACTGCAAGTGACATTACCTACCGACATTTTCATATTTTCCTTCAGAATTTACAGACATTGTTCCTAAATGCACGTCTTGCAGGTGAGAATAGCATTTACTAAACGCCTCTTCTTTGAACGGCGTGAAGAAGACATACGGGATCATCAGTTTTTACGGGACAAGTAAAATGTTGGCGTCGTGGAATTAGCTGCGTTAATAAAACCTGTTGTTTGACGGCACGATGTGGATAAACCTGGTTTGCAGTTTGCTGTTTTGAAAAATAAAGATAGTAAACGGCACAAATTACAGATATTCAAGTTACACTGTATCAAACAAATAATTTTTCACAGTCTCGGTGATTCACCACTGTCCACTTCACAACCTACCACCAATACAGCAGTAATGCCTCATCAGCAACATACCTTCAGGCGCAATTTCTACACGTCCTAGGCGTACATTACTGCTATTAATGGCATTTTGGCCGCATGCTCCTCGGGTACTTTATGTAGCTATTAGGAACTCTCCGTTTTAAAAGTGTAGGACTGCCTCGATACATATTTTCGTACTTAATTATATATTGTATTTAACTTAAATACGCTACTGTTTGTAGCAGGTATCATAAAATAAAGTCTGAAAAACACTATAACTTAACTTGGCAAATCACATAAAATATATTTTTTTGGTATCTACTTATTTTACCAGCTCCTATGGTATCTAAATGTATTTATCTTTACTTTAGTCTCAATGTTCACATGTTAAACAAAAATTATAGTCTTCGCCTATTAAAAGGTTTATGGAAAGTTTGATCATTTATGTCACCGCCACGAAAAAGAATATTCGTCGTACAATTAGTTGATGTAAAACTCATTACAACAAATAAAATATATAGGGAGGCCGAGCATAGCTAGATATTCTCCTACGGCATTTGTGCCGATGTATCTTTCTAAGCAGACGCCTTAGTTTTACTGCCAAATCAGGATCTCACGAATTTTCTAAACGGATGTGAATTGCGTTGAGATGTGTGCCTAACTAGACAAGAAATGTGTCAGGAATGATTTACTTACTAACTTTGGAACATTTGTGGCGTTAAGGTGGCTTCCTGTATAGGTTGTGTTTGTGTATGAAAGGCATGACATTGATAGAGCGCTAAGGGTGGCGCTTACCGGATTATGTAAATCAATATCATCACTAATCTGGAATTCTGACATGCAGTTCCTTACTATTATAACTTTTTCTATGGAAATTTGTGTAGGGAATATTATAATTTTGTTTGTAGAAGTATGGTTTAAAAGTTTAACGCATGTTTCTATATGTGAGTCTCCCTTATCCGTTCGGTATGTTCTCACAAATGGCAGTCTCAAAGAGATGTTTAAATAAATGTTAAAGGGATTGATAACTGTGTTTATAGTAAGTTTACTGAAATTTAAAATTACAGCAACATTGTAAGAAGTGTGTTTTCTTTTCGTTTACATACAAATTTAGTGCACGTTAAGCAGTTTTATAAAAATAAAAAACAAATGCAACTCTCTCCTTCACATTTCAAGCTTTAGTACAGAACGTGTAGTACAATTTAGTGTCTTCAACTGAGCTCCTTTTGGTATATGGCTACCTTCTAAATACAAAACACTGCAGTTTAATGGTTATGTTCCCACTTTTACCAAATATTATGTGGTATGTGGACATATTCTCCTAATGTTACTGGGTTATACAAGATAAATGTATTGTTTTTCCAAACATTTCGAGCTATGTGACTAAACGTTTACTTATTATTACAAACATATTAATAAATGGCTACATTGTGTTGTACGGCTAGCTTACGACTACTGTAAGTATGATTAAGGCTTTTCTCCATTCAAACGCAATGTTATGTTGATCATTTACTATTTCTTCTAAAAACTTGGCGCTAAAAGGTTAAACTTACACTGTAAAATAGTGAGTAATATTACTCATCGAACCTAGTTTTGTAGCTAAGTAAATTAATTCTTCCGAACATTCGAGCGGTGTGGTAATGTTTTTCAAACTGTATGTAAGGTATTTAAGACTAAGTTACCAATATTTCTAATTCTAACACCTGAATACTGTGTGCTATGTAGTTAGGCTTCCACTAATTATTTCAATAATTTTTATGAACTAATTTGATTCTTCTTCCGAAAATTTTATGCTAAGTGATTGAGCTTCCGCTTATACTTTCAAACACGTGTTTAAATGTGTAGGGTACTGCTTCTTCCAAACACATAGCGCTATGTGGTTAAGCATTTAAGTCTTTCAAAAAGTATTACGTAGCTAAATTTCTGCATCTTCCTAACACTTTGCGCTATGAGGTTAAGCTTCTAAATTTTTCAAACATTATTACGTAGCTAAGATACTACATCGTCCTAACACTTTACGCTATGCAGTTATGCTTCTAATCATTTCAAACATTATTACGTAGTTAAGATACTACATCTTCCTAACACTTTGCGCTATGCAGTTATGCTTCTAATTCTTTAAAACATTATTACGTAGCTAAGATACTACATCTTCCTAACACTTTTTACTATGTGGTTAAGCTTCTACTAACTCTTTCAAACAGTGTTGTATTTCTAAGTTATTACATCTTCAGATCACTTAATGCCATGTAGTTTTTATTTAGAATAAAGTTATATGTGGCTATAAAATTTTCTATGACTAAGTATTTACGTCTTTCTAATTGTCTACTCTATGTATGCTATATTATTTCAAGCGTTATTATTTGGCTAAATTACAACATCTTTCTAACACTCTGTGCTACGTACGCATAAGCTTCAACTTATTCTTTCAAGGACAGTGCTGCTAAGTTACTACTGCTCCCGAACAAATTTTGTTCTGTGGTTAACCTTCTACTAATTTTTTCCAAATAATGTTGTATGGCTAAGTTACTACTACTTTTTTTACGAACACTTGTTCCATACGTTTAAGGTTCCACTTAGTCTTTTAAACGCAGTGTTATGAGGCAAAGTTGGTAACTTTCCGAACCATTTTTTTTAACACAGCGTCATAATTTCCCATATGTATTAAGGGTTTTACTAATCCTTTCACTAAATGTTATTGGTTAAGATACGATCGTCCCGAACACTGTATGGTTTTTGTTTAAGTTTCTACGTTTTTTTTTCAATCATAGTGTGTATGGTTATGTTATTTATTATTTGTAGTACTTCCTTTGTTCACCTGTAAATTTGTCTAGTAAAGTATGGCAGTTTATTAAGTTCCACGTTCGGGATTTTCAAGACGGATTACGTCACAATGTCTAGGTCTGACAAATTATATTCTATACGGGTAAAAATCTCCCACCAAAGCTACGATTGGAGCAGATGCTACAACACTCGCCTTCCTCCAAGGCGATCCGGGTTCGATTCTCGGATTTTTACAAGTGGTGATCGTGCCGGACGATGAGATCTCAGGGATCTCCCGTTTCCCCAGCCGTTTTCATTCCGGTGCCTCCCTGTTGTAAGGCCACATTTCATGTCATCATCCGGGACAAGTAGATGTCTATGGACGCCCAGTAAGAAGTCTGCATTCCAGGATGCGATAAGTTCCTCGGGTACTCTACCCATGCTATACATTTACTACATTCAAATATCGCAGACTCATTGTGGAGGAAGAAAAGTAAAGCTAGTGTACTGGACGCCGCTGCCTCTCTGTCTGGATAGCTGCCGTTAAGATGACCCTTGACCCTATACAAGAGCAATGCTCATACTGCAGCCTGGTAGGACGGCACACGATCGTGCTGACCTTCGACCTATGAGGGTGCTGTGAGAGTCTATTGTCTCTTCGACAACATAGTCGTTCATTACCTCCCTTTCCGCTTCCAGCTATAACATGGATAATGCATGTTCTCTTGAAACCAAGATAAGGTCTCATTTTTTTAACGTAGAAGGCTGATTTAGTTCTATATTTTGTTGGTCTCAACAGCAGCGCACCCAATGGGGTGGAAGTGGGGATTTAAAAAAACCGAAAATGACTAAAAAAAATTTTTAATAACGGTTATTTTCCTGTAAGGTAATATAAATGTATTGCTTACATTTGATGCGTAAATTAAACTGTTAAGATTTACAAATGTAATGCTGTAAATTCCAATGCATACAACAAAACTTTGGCAAGGTGAATCCAGGTTGCCCATACCCCTTCTTATTTTTCCATTGTGGTACTGAAACTGCTTAAATAGCACCATTTTTGACCTCGAAATCCGGTTTTTCGAACCGTCAGTTTATTGGAGGTTGGGCGATTGGTGTTACTTCTTTGCATTCCCAGGTTCTAGATTCTTTCCCCCATCACGCTTAAATATTAATCCTAGCTAAGGGCCTATCTAGCACCTCCCGAACAAAATAATGGGTGCGACCCTGGTTCTTTACGTCCTGACCACGAGGTTATTAGAGATGGTAACACAACATAACACCAAGACAGGGACTGGGAGAGGAATTGGCCATGGCGTACGTTGAGGAATCATCACAGAATCCGCCTGGAGCGGTTTCGGGAAAAACATGAAAAACCAAATTCAGGATGGCCGGTGACAGGTATCAAAACCTGGTCCTCCCAACTGAGGGTCCAGCGTGTTAAAGTCCTGACTCCTCGCCCGGTGTGGAAGAGAGATTAGGGAAATATAAATACAAATTTATACTAAGTTTCCCCAAATTGCTAGCTAAAGAAAAATTTTCCATGGCACACAATGACGAAATTGCTGCATATTTTAAGTAGTGAATGAGCCCTAAATGTTATTTTGTAATCCTCATAATTTGTTAAAAAAAAAAAAAAAAAAAAAGAACTTCGTCAAGCAGCTGTAACACGAAATTTACTTAACTTAACTACTATAGTTAGTAACCAGTAATCATCTTCATTATACACTTTTCAACCATAAAATTAAATGGTCTTCTCTTATGGTGTCAGAGTAAAATGTGGAATGACGAGAATGCTGTAGTCCAATTAAGGGCATGTGCAGTAGTGTAATAAACGCCGAAAACTCCAGTCGAAATCTACACATTTTAAAAATTCAGTATTGATAACCTACAAATCAACTATTTAAATTCATGTTATTTTCCAACTTTATGAACAAACATTTACCCAGAATGATGCATTTGTTAAGCGTTGCGCCGCAATGAAATGTACGAGATTTCGATGTCAGAAATTATTCTGAAGAAATACAATAATCAAAGAAATTACTGTTTTGAAAATTGGCAGACATAGTCTTGGACAGCTGGTTTTTTAATGTTTGCCCATTGGATTAGATAAACACCTAATTTTCAACTGCTGTTTATAGCGCTGAATTATGTACCATGCCCTCGCATACGGACGATGGAACATGAGCTGGTGGTATTGCAATCCTTCCTGCCTCTACGCCCACGAAGGAATTACAGCACGTTGGGCGTCTTAAAATGTTGATATCCATGATATTGGCTGTAATTGTCTTGTAACTGTAAACAGAATGCTCTAATCAAACATTATTTGTTATCTTACACGTATGTCAAAACTTAACGAACTCAAGAAATAGAGCGAAAAATTTTTGTGAAAAACTTAGCAGCGAGGTCTTGACCGTAAGTAAAGTGGATGTGGGTCCTTAATCCGAATTTTATATTTTGCAATACTTCGTTTAAATTTGGTCATAAAATTTAAAATGATACTAGGGAACATTAGCATAACTAGTTTTCATGTTGTCTTTAACAATCATATTGATCTGCAGGTCAAGAAAAATAAGCGCTAATCCGAACATTACTGGCCACCTTGGACCACCCGAATCATTCCATGTTCATTTTTCTTTAAAATTTTCAGAGTACGGTAAGGTTCTTGATATCCATAATGTACCTTTTCATTCATTCGGAGTGTATATCTCTCAATGCAATAAGAGAAATATTTTAAACAAACTAACTGTACTTTGTTACGTAATTCTAGTATTCCATTGGAAATACTAGAAAAGCATAGTTTTTATGTTTCTCAGTGGTTGTTTCCTCATTATTTTACTAAAATGTTTTAACCAGAGCCTTCGGTATAATCAATACAGCCAAAAAGACAATATTCAAGCTGTGATCCTATTAACTAAATTTAGTTAGTAACCTCGCTGTTGTGTGCCCTCAAATTTTGCAACTCTACTGCTTGCTTCTTAAGTCTATTAGTCTACTTCTTACTGCTTAAGTTTTAAATTGTGGAAGCCCCTTGAAGTATGCGCGAGACATATGCTTGTGTTCCTCGGTGAACTTTGAAAGAGTAGGAGCGACACGAGTTGTTATTGGCGACAAAGGCCAGGCATACACCAACAACCAGGATGGAACTGGTTTTGTCCAGCTTATAAGGTCAGGGGGCGTGTGCCGAGGAGAAACTACTGGTCCCCGGGTCAGGATCAAGGACCATGCCGCCGAATTAGCACCTCCGCGCGCACCTGTCGTCCCGAGTGTACGCCCTCAGTCGTCGGCCGGCAGCGCGAGGCAGCAGGGTTGCCAACACTAGTACGACGATTATCGTGCCGAATCGTTATTCTTACATTTATCTGTTGTTTTCTAACAACAATGTTACAAACTGATAGGTGTGGTAGATCAGATAAAATGAAACGTGTTTCATTAAGGGCAACGCCTACTGCGTGTTTAAAATGTGTTGTAGTGTGTTCGTAAACACGTTTTTTTACGAAACTATTCCACATGCGTCCATTGTGCCAACATATGAAAATAAAACTATATTCAGATAACGCTGGAATGACGTTAAGACACAATCGTCATTAACAAACCGTATACAGAACCTTCCTACGTAGCTAAAAGCGGTCATTTCAGACTGCCGTACTTCAAAATATACTAACTCGGTATATGTGAAACTCAGATTGAGACGAGCACTGAACTTTGCCACAGACATTCCACCAATAAAATTATATCGTCACCGCTTAAAGTCCCGTAGTTAGTGATGATTAGAGGAACGTCAATTTCGCGGATTCATCTGGCCGTCGCCTAGATTATTCATCGGCTTACAACATTACAAGCGATAGCTCTATGAATCATTTCCTTATTTACTACTGGCTTGCAGTAGTCAAATGCGTTTCGTGACAGCCGCCAGCTAATCACACACGTGGTTATGAAGTATATATTTTTTTTGGCGTTCAACCTGACCTGGAATGTATTTGCGAAATTCACGTACTTCTAGCCATGATCGTTCATTTATTTCAACAATTGCAAATAACTCGAATATTTTTTAACCAAATTCTTTGGGAAATTTTGTGACTATGTACAGTCATACCATACACAATTTTACCGGAGCGTTTTATTTTTTATTTTAAATAATGTACCATTTGCTAGCAAGAAATTATATTGCTTCATTTTGGCTTATTTTGACAAAGAAATGTGTGGTAATTTAGTGGTAAAAGTTTAAAAATTCCATTTAACGTATTCCAACAGAAAAATATAGATACAAACCACTATATACATAAGTATTAAAACTGTAAGAATGATCATTACCAGATTGTTCGAAAGTTGCTCATCGCACATGGGTTTTGCCTGTCCAGGAAGAGCATTTTAAGAACGTTACACGTGTGTAAAACCATTTTAAGTTCAGCACTACACATTAAAGCATATTTTCTAGCGGAAGAAAATGGCAAAAAAAGGGAGTTTTTGCTGTCTTTTTTTGGCATCTAAATCTTGGCGCAGAATCTGTTAAAAGGTTTGGGCATGTACAATACACCTTTATCTTTAATAACACGTCATATATTGATAAATGACTCCACCGAATGTTTCATACAGGCGCGTTGTCGGTTAGAAGACTGGAACGCCAGTTGAGGGACTGGCGCCTAGAGGCTAGGGGAAGGCGCGATGCCCGTGGAATGCGACCACTTAAATATCGGCCAGCCAGATCAGAATCCAACAAGCCAGCGTCATCGCCTAAACCGTATGTATAGAGGGGAGAGCGAAGAAATCTCAGCCGACTGCCAAATGAGGTGGCGAAAATGTTCGCCTGTTCAGTAATTATCACCGGGCCAACTTTCTTTCATCGAAGGAGAAGATGCGGCTTCTGGTGTCTTCAGCCAATCGGTCGCTCTTGGACGTGATGGAAAGTTATCTCCTGGTCCAGGACCTTGAGAAGAAGTAGTGGGAGCCTGGATGTCGGTCAGTTTTCGGCCGATCTTCTCCTCTTACAAATGAAAGCAGACCCGTTTGACTTAGAGAGCGTTGAGACTCCCGAGTTGTGTGACACCTAATAAAATAAAATCATAACATTTATGTTAACAGCTCATAAGTGTGATGTGATCTAATGGTTAACTTAATTACCTCCTACCAATTTTTTCTCCGTACGATTCCCAGAGAGTCGATTTCGGATTTTCTAGAGGATTTTGCCGCTTACCGGCGGAATTATCGGGGTGTTCCCGTTTCGCCACTCCACCTTCGCGTTTTCTGCTTCTCCGTTGTAGGGTAGCAGGCCTCCGTAGCGTAGTCAGTTATACGCCGATATAAGGTGCGAGAGGTCCTGTGGCTTCCCACACAACACACTTACATATATTGTATGTAAATTATACGTTTCTTACGGACATTCATTGCGTATATTATATGAACATATAATGTTCAAATTAGGTGCAAAATTTGTTCAAATGCCCCATCTCTGTACATAAGTAGATCATAATATATAACTTATTGATATATGTATAATATCAAATGTTTATTGGTCACAACAGATATACGTATTATATACGTTATGTCTCTACATTAATAACGTAAAGTTATTTAGCTATTAGTATATGTATATTACACATATATTTGGAACTGCCATGATACCTGTCATTTTCATCTATGTATAATATATATGTCAAATATACTTGCAAATAAAACCAGCATTTAGCTATTGTATATACGTATATAGAATCGTTGTTATATTGCCAAAATAACCAATATCACATTTTTTGCAATGCGATATTGGCATTTTAAGCAGTATACCAAAAGTACTAATATCATACGCTTTAAAATGTGATATTGGCCCTTTTGGCAATATACCAACGATATGCTGTGTGTGGTGTGGGTTTGAATCCTAACTCGGACATTGCTGTTGAATTGTTCCTTCACCTCACTTCACCCACATCTACTCGTAAGATCTCGTCGCTAAAGGACCGTTAAACCCTCTCACCTCACCTCCTTTGAAGCGTCTCATTTCATGTCATCCCCAAGGATTCGACGGACACCTTCGAGCGTTCAGTTCAGAAGACTACTAATCAGAGAACATACTACTCGTTGGAAAATATATGACTAGGTTATATTTGTCGATCCAGAAATCACAGTAGCTTATGGTCGATATTTTACCTTGCGTACTGTAGCTTATAACATTATACAAAGAGCCAAAATTGTATAAACAGATGTGGAAGGGCTTAACGTCTCGTAAACGGTGATACCATTAGAGGCGAAACATGTGACTTACAGAATCCATAACAAGAAAGGAGTTGATCATGTATTACTGATGTGACCCTTCATAGCATTCGTCTGGAATTTCAGAATATCATAAACGATCCAATTGTTTATAGAGCAAAGAAATCTATTTCATTGGAGTCGTTTGGTTGCGGTAAAAAAAATATTGTTATTGTACACGGATTGGACTTTCCCTGCTAAAAATTGATGTGGAAACGTCCCTTTGGGCTGTTTTAACCTGCACGAAATAAACCTAAAAGTTTGAAGACGGAAACTACCATTCAGACACAAATCCAAGACTATATAAAGCTACTTCTTAGCAGACCAAGCTGTAAAATATTGCATCTCAGTTAAATTAAAGATAAACGACTGAAATTCTGCACGTTGTTTCACAGCCGGTCATATGGTCTTTAGCATTTGTCCAAGTCTGAAAGATAGAAGTAAACTATCGATAAGAGTAATACTAGGCACAAACAAAGTGCAACGAAGTCGTTATGCACAAGCTCCTGAATCAGCGTGCAGTCTTTTTGACAGCGACCAGCCACGTAGGTGTAATTAGACGAAAGGTTTGGGTGTTCTAAGGCACCCCTTAGTGAATTATCAACCTACTGTACAGTGTATCTGACCTCAGTGTAATATAAAGAACACTTGAGATACGGGTGACAGCGATCGGAGCATTGGCTAGAGCACTCGTCTCCCATCAAGCTGAACCGAGCTCAATTCCTGGCGAAGACAGTCCCCGGATTTTCACACGGGAGAATCGTACCGGACGACGTCGGCAAATTTTCTCGGGTGTCTCCAGGTTCCCTCCGCTCCCCTCATTCCGGCGCCACCCAATTGTAGTGCAACACTTCATGTCATTATCTGAGGCCTGCAGATGCGGGCACCCTCGTCGTACGATAATTATTTATCTCCGGAGAGATGGAATGAAGAAACTGCTGCATCACTCACTGCAATGAGACGTTTGGTACGCACATGAAGTATGAACGTGTTTTGAAGAGGTTACCTTACGTTTTTATTGGACGCTACTGTGCAGCATGTTACAATGCACACCTTTATCGTGGTTATTACATTTTGAAATACGACTGTGTTTCTAACAATGTTGGAGAACTTCGATGATGTGCACGCGTTTTTTGAAAGTAACATTCCGTCACCGTCAGGAGAATTTCATTTCCGTAGGTAAACACATTTATTGGTCCGACCACGTGGCTTAGTGGTTAAAACTCCTGGCCGTTGGGCCAAGGGTCACGGGTTCGATTCCCGGTCGGGAAGGAAAACTACTGTTACCTCCCTGGGTTCAGAACCGGGTGTTATGTTGTCTCCTCGTCTCAATCCTATGCGGGAAACAATAGCGAACCACCGCAGCTTCATGCTCGCCTAGCCGCACTTCAGTAGTTCCCCACGAGGTTCAACCCAACCTCGGGACTCGCCCTACATTTGCGATAAAACACCTACTGTCGTTTAAAAATAAGTATTTTATTGAGCTGCTATTCAGTTTAAGAAGGAGTTTTTGACAATTTTCTGGTATTTGAAGTTTTTGGCCCATAACAATTATTACAACTGTATTATCGAAATTTGCTCTTCGACAAAGCGTAGGAAATTTTCTTGGTAAACTGCTTGACATATATAATAATGGAATATTTTCTATCGTGCATAGTCATTGCTGTTAACTTTCAAGAATCTCTTGCAATGACTCTGCATGATAATATTAAGGAAAGATTTCATTATTAATTGTGTCAAGCAGTTAACCAAGAATATATCCCACGCTTCGTCGAAGAGAAAATTTTGATGATACAATTCGAATAAATATTACGACTCAGAAACTGAAAATGCAATAAAATTGCCTAACACTCCCCCTTAAGCGTCAGGTAGGTGTCCTCAATAACGTAAAAAATGTAATGTTTCTGTTTATTTGTACAAAATAATTTATTATTCCGAAGCCTTGCTTAAAACCAGTGGTTGAAGGTAATCGTTCACCTAGAGTCGGCCTATTTGTAAGGAAAGCGAGAGGGAGAATGGGGAACAGAACACTGCGGAGTCACGCAGCTACTAAAGATAGAGGTGCGTGGGTTGGGATTGTTTGTTCAACAATCCTCCATTACACGGAGGGAGAGAGAAAGAGAGAGAGAGAGAGAGCTTTCTCCTTCATATGGTTCCCGGCTTGGTCCTTAGCTCAAGTGGACTTGCGGGCGCTTCCTTCTTTTATCTTCGTGGTACACGACGGGTTTTATAAGCGGCTGTCATCTCGTAAAATCCTTTTAGTGCTCCCACCTCACTGCGGTGTAATTGAGCTTTGCTAGATGATTTACGACGTGCCAGATACCGACCGAAAACGCCGAATCATATTCCCAGCACAATTTTTGAAAGAAAGGAAACCCGAAATTTGGAAGCTAAGTATTCTTGTCATTGAAAACAACGAAGAAATCGAAAAATAAATGTCAATATTGCATAACTGCATCGAAATTTTTCACCATTCGTTTCGGAATTTAGTAACATCGCCTATCTCTGTCCAACTGTGTGGTCACTAAACAATTACAGGTTAAGTACGTAGTAATTTTGTTCCACATTCCAGCAAGTTACCAGAAATATTTAACGGGTAAAATCTGCACCACTGATAGGTACTTTAACAATACACAACTATACACATGCAGTGTGTTCATTATCGCGAGGGAAAGGAAAAATTCGCAATCTCGATAACCTGCATATTAGAATCAGTTGCACTTTGTATACTCAAGCCACGACCTGTGTCCATAAGCTGCTACTTTTTGGAACAGCAGACAGTGAACAATTATGCAGCACTAGAGTAAATATAGGACAGTGATGAATAATAACATGTATGTTATTAAACTCGAAAAATTTTCCTACCCATAATTATTACTAATTTCCTTTTTATACTTCATTTCCAAAACTGATAGTCAGATGGTTGCGCAGTTAAATACACAACATGAAGAATTTATGTGATTTCAATTTTAAAATTGCGTGCTTCAAAACAAAACTCTATTATTTTGGTGAGCTGGTGTGCAGGTGTTCAAAGCTGAGGCGGTGTGATTTACGTATTGCAAGAGTGCACTATTAAAGAGTTTGCGGGGAATAGACTGGAATGAGTAACATTTATAAAGTTTCCACACGTAGGGTTAGGTATTCAGTTACTTGAATATTACGGTCACTTGTCCTACTACGTCGTCCGAGAAGTTGTATGCTGATTTGTAAACGCAAACCACTTTCTAAACTTAAACTTGTGACAAGAGTTATTTAAGCACATGTTACTGAATATTTGTTTAACAAAAGGTAATCATTTGAGAAACATGTAGTATTACAATCGTTCGTATGCCTTACTAAGGAAGAAAGCCTTAACTCCAAATTTGGGAATTTTTTAAAATATTTAAATAGTTGGTATCAACACACATATTTTCACCAAGGATATAAAGGGCTTAAGCTATAACTAGTCGTTGCATGTGTAAAAATTATTAAAATATTCCTCAACTCCATAATTTAGCATAATACTGAGAATAAAAGCCTTTAGGTTATTGTTTCGAAGAAAGATGACGAAAAGCAATACCAAATATATCTTAAACATTAAACGCCATAATAGAAGCAAAGCATTGAAATTATTTACAAAAATTAGAGCGTGTTAAGAGAAAATAAACTTTTTGCTCTCCTGTATAATTTGATCTCTCGGAGTTAAAGGCTTTCTCCCTTAGTAGGGCTGTATAGATACTTCAGTATTTCGTACGTTTTCAGTGGTTCCTATCAGTAAATTTAACTTGTTTACTATAATAAACATTGTTCAAAGTAATGACCAATAAGGGACGTATTCAAAGAAGGGGGCGATAAGAGCATCTCCCCCCACCCCCTTCTTATCCAAAACCTAAAAAATTATATATTGTTCAGAAGTGGCATTTACTTCACTGGAATTTATTTTCATTTATTTATATTAATTTCTGTTCAACAATGTTGAATTAAAAGAACAACCAAAACTAAAAGTGAGTGTTTGTTAGAATAAACGAAAACGAGTTTCTTTTTCTCACCACTGTACCTGAGCCTGTGCCCAATTGGTGTATTCTCGTAATGTTCGCTGTCTGTTTAAAATTTGAAATTTTAGTACATAGCTTTTTCTCGTCTGTTTTAAAGATACAACAGAAATAGATTATTTGTCGGTGAAAATTTCTGAAAATTAAAAAGCAAAAGAAAATCATCTACTGTATACATTGATATCGTAGTAATTTACTATTATTTCTTTCTACTGGGTTGAATTAAAACACACTCTAATAATATTGGAATTAATTCTACTCCTCTAATCCGTTACACAAAAACTTCTAATAAATAGAACTTCAAAGCTTGAGGTTATGCTCCCCTGTGGATACTATTTTCGCGACTATTATCTTTTTTAAGCTTAAACGGGAACAGATATCAAACATATGTTTGGCAGTTTAGTTTAAAATGTTTTTCACTGCGTAGGCTAATTTTTTAAAGACATTAAATTCTATGGTTTCAGCTAACTGCGTAATTAAAATATTTCGGTTAATGGCCTTTTTTTGGCGAAACCGTATAATTTAATGTCTTGCAAAAATTAGCTATCCCTGCAGAAACAATTTTAAACTAAATTGCCAAACAGATGTGTGATATCTGGTTATGTTTAAACTTAAAAATAAATATATAATCGTTGCAAAAACATTAGACAGTGGCCTTAAAATAACAGACAAGCGTTCAGATGTTCATAGACGTGTCTTAAGTTCACCGTTTCTTGTTTTCTCTGTTTTTATATTAGTTTTAAAATCCTAAATGAGACTATGTATCATAAAACCTCACATATTTGTAAATCGCTTAAACAGTGTAACTTAATTTTATAACCAAAAAAATTCACATAATTTTGTCTAGTAAACAACCACGCAATTTTAATTTTTAATCTGTAGTTAGCTCGGGAATAATTATTCTAGAAGACTATATGTTCGACTATTCTATGTATCGGTTTAAGAAATTTCTGCTTCCATTTAGTACTTAAAAACAAAACATTACATACAAAAACAGGGTAACTATGAACTCTTGGCTTTACCATCCTACAAAATAATATATCTGATAAAGATCTTCGAAGAATTATAATTCAGCTCACGACTCATCCTCGTCGCGTGGAAAGCGTCGCCAGAACGAGCGATATGTTTTCGGGACAGCTAGTAGCGGACGCCTGCTGGTAATGGGCCGTAGTTGGGTCGACTGCGACGACGAAAGCAGCCATCACTTCTCTTTTAACTGCGAAGCTGTGACGCGCCGTCTGCCGTAGATCTTCCCCCGGGAAGGTGCGCTACTTTATTTACGGCACGTTCCTTCGATCCCAGGCAGCCGCAGACACACTCTTATTTATTCCTTGTTAAGAACTAACGAGGGGATATCTCCGCCTCTTTACAGTTCAACTGCGATGAAGTAAACATCTTGTGGTCGTATTTCCCCATCTTCACAGCTTCTAAAATGACTTTTCGTCAGTATAAGATAGAAATTCGGGACTCTAAGATTGTGAAAGTAGCATCAGGAATAAATAAATGACTACGAATAATGTGAATGGATGTAGTACAACTGCCTAACTCAACTACGACTAATTGTGTAAGGTACAAAATGTTCCTATAAACTTGTTCGAGATTTTTTTTGTAGTCAGCACAGAAATATTTAACTACGGCTACATAAATACTCGAATATCTACAAGGTAATTTCGTGTTCACAATTAAATAATTTGGAAAGATTAGCATCCAATATAAAATATTACTATACTAGTTAAAACGTAGTTAAACGTATAGTATTGCAGTACCTGTTTTTTTTTTTTTTATGTCTTTGAATGTTTCTTGCAATGGGACAGAATTACAAACTGTATTATTGTGGGTATACGTCATTGAAATATTATATCGTCCCAGAAATCTTAAAAAGAGACAAAGAAAAACAAACAACTAAATATTAAAAAAAGGGAAAACAAGCCGAGTTGGCTGTAGTCAACACATCCATAAACCAAAACAACAGAACATGAAAGATGCCATAAGGAATTAGTCAACAACAAATAAAGGAAAAAAATAATGATAAACAACGAAAAATAAAAGTCGAATTACAAAACAAATGAATATGTGAAACTCAGGACATCACAATCAAGGCAGCACAGACAATACTGGAACGAATTCAATAATGGACACAAGACAGGATAACAATGATGACGTCACAGACAACACACTAGACGACACAAGATAAAGACTTAAAAGAATATAGTAGATTTCCAAAGGCCGACTTTTCACGACGTTTCGGGAGCTGACATCTGCTCCCGTCTTCAGGTGAAGTAAAAGTGAAAACTGGAAAAAAACTGGACAGTATTTAAAGTCTTCAGCTGTGTTGCTAGCGCAGCAGCTAGTCGTGTATGTGTTGACTGCAGCCATCTCGACTTGTTTTCTCTTTTTTTCGTATTTCGTTGTTTGTTTTTCTTTGTCTCTTCCTAAGATTTCTGGGACGACATAATATTGCAATGACGTATGTCCACAATAATACAGTTTGTCACCTGTTTTTTTTTTTTGTTGTTGTCTATAAAACTATACGTAGATAATTATTTTGTGTGGAACTTTCGTTGTAATTGAACTATAAAATTTTTTCACGCAAATATGTGTCTTCATCTCACGAGCTCGCTCAGTTAAATACCGAAAGTATTTATTCACGGCTTTCCATTTATGAATATATTACGCTAAGAAACATAAACGGTTTAGTCATTAATTAAGTTAAATTTTTTGGAAACCAATTAACTTGAACTTTACTTCCATTAGTAATATCATTTACAAATATTATTTAATTAAAAAAAAACAGACTAAATTTCCTAAATATGAGACTTCAATTTACTCAACGTAGGTATATATTTTTTTTGTAATTGTCACAGCGAATAATTTTGTAAAATGTATAAATACTTATGACGCATAACTTCCGGTTGTCCTTCGTACGGAACCAGACCTAGTTTATTTCGATAAACATAACGGGTTTGCAAGGTCGCATTCTGAAGAATGATAATGTTTTTGTTGTATGCTAAAGCTTGACAACGGCAATGTATACCTCCATGTAACAGGATAATTTCCGCATAGAAAGAACAGTTCACCACAAAAACTGTTTACGGAGGCATTTAGGTCGATGAGTGTAGCAAAATGTTAGTCAAGGACTCAAAACACAATTGTTTGAACATTTCAATCATATAAATTTTGTTGCGGAAATTAAGAAACTTCATAAAATCGGTTAGCGTTTTACATTTGCAGTAATATTTGTAGTTTGCAGTGTTTACACTATTTTAGTAACATGTACACTCTAAAAATATTTGCAAATTCCGTGCATGTGTAGGAACGTTAAACAAAGTAAGAATGGTAAAGTGGTTTCTCACACATCAATTGTAGCGTTCCCGTATATTTTTAGAAAGTCAAGTGTAAGCTGTTGACCAGAATTATATACCAACAACACTCAACATTTGATCTGTTCACTAGCTGAAGTGTCCCATACTTTGTACGGATCAAAGGCCTACACGACAGCGAATTGTAAACCTTCAAGACTAAAACTTACCAACTATTTCTGCAATAGCATCGAATAAATGATTTCCACATCATTGATGTGAAGTTTCACTCATTACGTTACAAACCAAGTCGAAACACGAAAAACGTGACCATATGTAGTTTTAATACTAGAGGCACTTAAATATATATATATATATGTGTGTGTGTGTGTGTGTGTGTGTATATATAACTATATAATTTATAATGTTTTTATCACGCTAAGAGCAAATTGGCACAACTTTATTGGTAAAGATGGAGAATTAAATTATACTACTTATGCGTTAGGATGAATTTGAACATAGTGCAGCAAACCCCATTAATATTACGAGTTTGTATATTGAAAATGTCTCTGTAAATCAGGAACTAAAATGTTAACTATTATATATTTCAAGATGCTACTGCCGCCTTGAAGGAACTTCTCTAAAATTAACTGCTCTCTTGACATTCTTGAATATGCGATCCTTCCTTTTTAAAGAACCTTTCTTATAATATCTTAACAACTCCCTGGACTTCCGCGCTAATAATATTAATGATAATAAAATAGTAATAGTAATATTAAAATATGCTTTTCTCAATATTTCGTGGCTGTAAATACAAATGGTGAGATATCATAGTTCAGAGGCCAATCAGTAAAATTCATGTTATGAGCAAGGCACTGAGATTTTCTATACCCTCGTAATAATACGTAGTCACAAAGCCGCGCATAATATGTGTCCATTGGACAGGTGAAGATGGTAACATATAACAACACATATCGATAGATCCGTGCGTATACAAAGTCACTTCTGCTTGTATGGGACATATATAGGAACGCGCCAAAGCTTCCAACTTATGTTTAAATTTGCGGTAACCATAAAGGTAACTTACAAAAATTATCCCAATTTAAACCAATACACAGTACATTTTTCTTAATATTTTCTGACAGCATAAACGTAATACACCAGAATCCATTATTAAATTGACATATCATTCAAAGAAAAGTTTATTTTGAAGCCTCCCTATTATCTACTTGCTATACACTTCCTAATCTAGTAATTTTAAAACTGAAAAGGCGTGTGCGTTTGAGCAATGTCATTGATGAGCGTAGAGAAAGGTATATGTTAGTATGCTATTTTATTCAATCAGTCATAATATTACGTTTCATATAAAATACATTTACACTATTTTCTAATGTAACTACAACTAATATAACTGTGCTAATAACCGTCAGCCACTTATAATTTAGGCAACGATCCTCCCATTTTCCAATAAACATCAACCAAATAGGATCTTTCTTGGGATATCGGCAGAGAATGTGTCCGTATGATACACTATAACTAGAGACATGCAAAATTCGCGTTATTTTCTGACAGCTGACTAGACTCCAAGTGACTATATAGGCTTGTTCGACGTCTCCCGCTGGCCGATATTGTCGTGACTTACCGCGGAGAATGCTTACACGGTAGAGAGGCCAATCTCTGTAAAGACTTAACACTCGTAAATGACAACACATAAAAGTTTGTGGTCAATTGAATCGCATATTATGCTCTGTTATGTATAGGTAAGTGAAGTTTAGTCTGCTACAAATGATAACGCGAATTTTACTTGTCTCTAATTATAACATAACAAACACGTTAAGCATTAGTTCAAAGCACGTGTAGCTTGTTGCTTTATTGCTCAAAGAAATTTCACAGTTAAATTTTGGGTTTGAGTGACAGTGAACTACTCATGTTTCAAAGAACCCAAAAATGTATTCGATACTAACACTTGAAAATCAGTTATTGAAAATATAGGTTGATAATCTCACACTGACTGGAGCTGTAAGAGAACAGTGTATTGTGGACTAAACACACTAAGTCTGGAGTAATAAGCTCGTGCAGTGCGGTCTTTGGAACAACAGTCGGTCGCCTTGTAGGAAGTGTTAACTGGAAAGCTTTCCGCTGAACAAGCGAGGGAAAAGGCGCAGTGAAAGGGAAAAAACTGGAACATTAGTAGCTCCACTAACTTGTCTTCGCGAGTCCCGAGTCATGCACACTTGATTAAGAACCTCGTCTGGCGGGCGCAGTAAGTATCTTGCCGAGGATTCTATTATAATACTCGATTTAAAAACACTTCAGATAATTTGTGTTGATGTAGTATTATAACTAAAATGTGCGTGCTGTTTATTAGTAAAATGTTGTTTAGGGTCACGTCCAGTAGTTTTACAGTGATTTTCAAACTATTGTGTTTAAGCAACAAAATTTCCATACCGAAGAATCTCTATGTTATTTTTTTTTTAAATTGTAATTTGTACATATTTTTTTGTTATTATAAACTCTTTTTTACACCCGAAGACTTGTTACAAAAATAAGCCAAAATCAAGACAACATATTTTTTTTTTCCGAACAAACGGTGGATTATTTTGCTAAACGCCTACATTGAATTGTGTACGGTACGGTTACTCTTAGTCTTGCTTTATTTCAAAGCATTCCGTTAAATCCTTATGAATTTTTTGCACCAATATGAAAATTACTACCTAGCACGGCTAAGGAACGAGTTTATACGAGAATATTCTTAGTCAGTGGCAGATACCCTGTTATTTCGTTATATATTTGACAATCGTGATCGATATTACAATTTTGTACACACTAGATAACATTTGTTACTTATGCACGATTCTTGAAATGGGGACAAGTTAGAAACTAAAGAAGTATTTTGAACATACGCAAATGGTGTGCCACAGAAAAATTGAGAATAAACACAAACAAACAAAAGGACCTTGTTTGCATCTGGCAAACATAGGTGAAAATGAACAATTCCACAAGGAATTCAGTCAATGATTACAAGAAAATAAATTAACACAAACGAACAGCCAAGCACAAAAAAACAAACAAGGAAAAATTAATAACTCAGATCATTCCACAAAAGGAAATCCGTCAGTAAGTTTGAAACAACAGACAAAAAATAAATATAACTACAACAACAAACAGACAAAACAAACGAACGACAAAAAAGCTGGATGTAGACGACACGGCAGAAGCACAGACACCTTGAGGAAAGCGAACGAATGCAAATAACAGAGTAACTGTGGACAGTAAGACAATGTAAACAGACGAATCCAATAGACTCCTTGCGAGAAAACAAAATGCGACGTTTCAGCAATCTGTCTCCGTCATCAGGCACGTACATCACTGAAAAAAAACTTCCTCGAATGTTTAGGAAGTTATTATCCTAGACGCAATATGGGACAGTTACCATACTTCCGTCTTGTAAATATGCAAACTTTTACAACTGTTACAAAACAAGTCTGGTAACTTAAGTGTGTATTTGACTGTTTTATAATTAGGTTTAGGAGTGCTTCCATGGATGTCTGGGAAACTATTCTACCATACCTACTTTCTTAGCGCACCTATACGCACGTCTGGTAAATTTACAACTATATTTTAGAGTTTCCAAGGAGCACCTGCAAACTAAGAATGGGCGCTGGTTAACAAGTGGTTTGCATACTCTGTAATCTGGACATGGCTCCTTCCTATTGGCCGGGACAGACGAGGAGGTAGGGATCATCGCGTAATTTTTTGGCAGCAGGCTAAACTGTTAGGATAAGTACGCTCGTGTGGTGTCTACCAATAGCTGGAGAATGCGTGGGTCTATATTAAGAACACTCCTGGCCAATAGTAGATCAGTGATATAGTGAACAATGCTTACGTTTCAAAGTAGTCTCTCACTAAATGTAATCGCATAAAAGTCAGCAGCCACTGAAACAACTTTATTTCGAAGCATGTATATGAATTTAGATTAATTGTACAATAGTAAATAATAACGCCAAATTTTGCAGATTTATAAATATATGAGCGTTCTCGACGTGAAAACTAAATGCTTCATGGTGGGAATTTAAGAAGTGGCCATTTATCTCAGTTAGAGGTAGCGAATTTCAATGCATTAGAATATATGAGGTACGCATTTATCTTATGTACACTTGGAGGGAAAGCCGTATTTTAAATATGTTAAGTGGTTTTAAAACCGAGAGTCTAAAGCACGTGATATATTTACAATTACTTTCCATGCTCGTCTTAAGTTGTTTTCTTTTCGTACGCTGGTTCGTTTGGTGAGTGCAAAACAGTTTCATTTTAAAAAATACTTAAACACTGCATTACGTTTGGAACCCATTGCAGACAGTGTTATTCTAAATAGCACAGAAACATGTACGTCTAGTTGGAATGTAAATTAATTTTTCTCCTATATAGGCGTTAATTCGTATTATTCTCTGATAATTCACCTCGATAGCACGGGACATGTTACTTACGCTGCTAATAATTATACTTGTAGTTATACAGATGTGAGAAATGAGCATGTTTGCGAATCAGACTGCTATATTTCGCATTATGGTAAAACATATTTAACGAAATGTTTGCGAGGCAAGTAAGGCACAGAACAATGCAATGTAATTTGTCTTCACAAATGTTAACACATCGTGCTCCAGTTAGAAAGAACCGCCAGTAAATTACACATTCCTTTCATTGAGACGATATCTTATGTGTTTCATCTTAATCATAACCTGGCCAATTATAAACCAATGACTAGACAAAATCTGGCCAATTATAAACTAATGACTAGCCAGCAGAGTAATCGCATCTAATGAACTCAAGGAATAGCAGATATTTGCATAGAGTTTGCATTGAGATTGGCGTCTAAATTACAGGTTATTGAGGCCTTGATATTTTATCTACTGTAATTAGCATCTCATAAGAGATATTTGCTTGAATCATATCATTCATGCTTATTATTAACATACAGGAGTATTTATAAATAACTTATTTTGTGTCAGTGTTTCATAGCGGTAAAGATTAACTATTTACTAGGATTTTAAGTGTAGTGACGTTCAACGTTTTTCCTTTGTTGTATGTGTGATCCTACTTTGGCCAAAAATAATTCTGGTACGCCACACTCAAATGTTCTGATTCCACGTCTATTCTGCCTCAAGCAATCGTCATCTGAATCTTGTATGACGTAATGCACTAAAAAATCCTTTTAAAATATGGTACCATTAAAAAATTTTGCATTTTTCCGCCGTCTGAATACTTTCCCAAATTACCTATGGTACCCGTCAATAACCTGTTTATAAGACAATACAATATATTCTGAACCTAAGAAATACGTATAGTAAGAAGATAGAAGTGTATAAATTGTAGAGTAAAAGTGTTAACTGACGAAAAACGTTCATTGTATAGGAATTTTATCAGAAGTTTTGTTTACAGTGCAGTTTTTCAACACCCGGGTTCCTATTGTTCACTGAATTCTAAACATTTCTTGTTACGCTTGTGAAAGAAAGCGACGAAAGGAAAAGTTGTAGAAAAGTGAAATCTAAGGAGACAGCATATTTCTTTTTATCAGGGCAACTCCCCTTCTATACGACCTTGTAAAGTGGTTTTGTAAACGAGCCAGCGAATCAAACGGGATTTCCGCTCTCTTACGTGGCGGAAAAGTCGCGAGTCCCGTTGCAAAAACAGTCAATCGTTTCGTTAGAAAGAGATTAAAAGGATACTTTTCTTTGCTATTCAATTAAGTTTTTTTTCCTACTCTCTGGGGAAAGTCGAGCAGGTCGGGTGGCTGGTAATAAGGTGTGACGAAGCAGCCGACTCACTGGGCCCGTGCGAAGTTAGAGAACAAGAATTTCGTCCACTTCTGGGTCAAGATCTCGTTTCCCTCGGCGCCCCAGTTTTTGGAGGGGAAGAGGACGTGGCTATAGCCCAGACGAACAGCTACCTCCCCTCTGTAAACATCACATGTCTTCCCTTTTTCCACGTTGGGATGGCATTCGGAAGGACACGGACTCGGTACTTGGCTCCGGCCATCCTGAATTCGGTTTTCCATGATTTCCCGAAATTGATTCGAGCGAGTCCTTAAACAAAGGCCACAGCCGACTCCTCTCCCAGCTCGTGTCATCATGTTGTGTGTCACCGTCTCTGATGACCTCGTTGTCGACGAAACTTTCAAGTCCACTTACCCTACCTTACCCTTGTTCCTGGATCAACAATGTAAATAAACTTCCTTAAATGTTTAGGAAGTTATTATCCCAGGGGACGGTTACCATACCTCCGCCTTATAAATATACAAAATCTTACATTTCTCACAATACAAGCCTGGTTACATTAGTAACATATTGCCGTTTTATTTAAAAGTTTAGGAGTGCTACCATGGATGTATTGGAAACAATTCTACCATACCTACTTTCTCATCGCTCCTATACGCACGCATGGCAAATTTACAAACTGTTTTTAGAGTGAAGGTTGCACAGTGGTAATGCACTGGACTCCCTTTCAGGAGAATCCTTGTTCGATTAGCCTATATCTTTATAGCCAAGTGGGCGGTTACATATAGCTTTTTATAGGTGCAACACAAAATTTACACCTGAGTTGCGTCTGGTTGCGCAGTAGTGGAATTAAATAACAATTAACGGAAGTGCAAGATATCACGTGATGGGAACAAAATTTCAATAAGTAGGGATCGGAATTTTCACGAAAATATTTTTGCACCACTTTGTTTCACTGCCTTATGAGCATACCTGCAGTTCTGCCTCATGGTTGGAGACGATGATTTATCGCGGGAAAACTTGACTCTTTGCTGAGTTTCGCTTGTATGTAGAGCTGTTGCCCTATTTGACTAAGCGAATAAGATGCCTGCTATTGTAACATTTGATGCCTATTATTGGTCTGCGGACAGCTAAGTTGTGTCAGACGTATATCACCTATCATACATGTTGCAAAAAACTGCAGTGTTTTCAAGGGTATGTTGGCCCAAAACATTTTCACGATGTACCATCATCGCTGTTCATGTTTATGGGCTGTGTGCATTTGTGCAGAGTCGTCTTTCATTTGACTGTGCCAGTCAGGACAAGATTAACTGTGACACCATGTATGTCTGTGATTTGTGGATAGAACCTCTAGGCTACTGGTTTTGTTCCTGACGCGCACGTAATCGGCAAGACGTAAAGCGCACGCAACTAAGCTGTAAAGCGAGGATATTTTGACTGTGCAAGATGATGTCACTATAAAATTTAAATCTTTATTAGAGACCAGAAAAATTCGCGGGTTCGTTGACCTATAGGCTAGCTTGCAAGAATGTTTAAGAACTGAAGTAGACAGCAGGTGCTCATTAGCTGCTTGCGGTTAAAGTGATATAAGTCTGTATTAGTCACATTTACAGTATTGGCTCAGAGACTTCCAGGAGTTGCCAAATACAACCAAGGTCAATTGCGAAAGTAACGCAAACTTACAGTTGATGGAATCCTAGCTCGTGCCCAAATGAAAACGCGAAACTTTCAGGTCTCTCATCGTTACAGACGTGAAAATTCCGCGTCATTATGTGGAGATAGGGTAGCATTTATTGACCTATAATCACCAGAGAACACTCCGTGATGATATCCGTTCCGGCTTTGGTACCTACCTTAAGGGCGCCGTCTACTAGAATCGTGAAGAGGCGCGCAGACCTTTAACAATCCTGATTTCATTTGAAAACCATTCAACATGTTGTCACGCGGTTAGGCTACGAAAAGCATTTAAGGATCTTAGTACATGTATATAATTTTGCCATTAACTGTTATCATTCCTAACAAGTATTTTTTTGAGTGTGAAAGTGACCGAATCGGGACTTTTGACGCTGACTTTTATGTAAGAGTAATCATTTTCACGGTATTCTGAATATTATAGACCTGTAGAGCAACTCTTTCCCTTTCGTCGCGTAAGATAAAATGATAGTGTTGTCGCTGAGAGTCCCATAGTAAAAACAGTTCAGCGGGAACCTTGCACTCTAGTTCAGCGCTTGGCTCGTTGAGGCGACGCGGCATTCGATGCTCGCTTCAAGGTCGACCATACTGCTCCGTCGCTTTTGAGCCTCTCACGCGCGGGTAGACGGCGCCCTTAATGCGCTCGCACTATGGATGAAAAAAAAAATTCTTCAGTCGTGACACACACACACACACACTCACACTGGCGGCCAACATCAGAAGTCAGATATGCACACAATAACTTGGAGTCCAATCGCTATGCACCAACTATGTCAGCGCTGAATGTGAAATGTTGCGGCACAGAGTAAGTAGTAATACAGACGTGAAATGACGGGTTGACTCATTTGATAGAGGCGGTTCACGTTAAAGTAAGCACTCTTGAAGAACGTATTGTCTAGAATAATAATTTCAAAATATAACATATTGTTAGAGGCAATTATTGTATGTGAAAAGAATTATGCAACATTCTGATTCAATGCCTCACGTTCACATCTCCAGCTCTGGTACGTAGTTATTGGCAGCGGGCATTCGTATAGAGACATCACTCATTTGACTGTGTCGATGATAATTACGTCACTGCGACACTACACGTCTACGATTAGCGGGGAGATCCCAAACAGGTTGAGAGTTAAAAACAGCCAATCACTGACCACGAAGCAGAGCTGCAGATATGCACGCAAAGTATTGAAACAAAATGTCGCATAATTCTTTTCACCAAAAATTATTGCCTCTACATATTGTTACCTCAGGCTTTTAATTTTGAATATGATACACACTATGTACTATGATTATTATTTAGGATGACTTGTTTAAGTTAAAAAGTAGCCGGAAACTTAACATTACCATGAAGAAAAAAATAGCTAAGACTTGAAAAGTGCTCACTTTAGCCCGTACCGCCTGTAGGGACGAACTTTACCGCTTGTAGGCTGTCCCAGGTTGTTGATACCAGTCCCGTGTCTGTTTGGCTCCTACGTGTTACGACAGGTCTCCTGTTGGCCTGGCTGCCGGCTGGCAGGGCAGCCATCTTACGCTGAATGTCGGTTGGCGTCCCCGCCATGTTGCTGGCCAGCGAAGCTATTTTACCTGGCGTGTCTTATTGATAGACACCCTTGTTTTTCACGAAAATAATTTTGCCTCACTTTGTTTCCGTGCCTTACGTGCAAATCTGCAGATCTGCTTCGTGGTCAGCGATTGGATATTTTAACTGTCACGAGCCTTGAGATTCTACCGGCAAATCACAGACGTGTGGTGTTGCAGGAACGTTTCTGTAATTGGCTCAGTCAAATGAGATACGGCTCTTCACATTGACACGCTGTCAATAACCATGAAGCAGAATTGCAGATGTGCACGTAAGGTACTGAATCAAACTGGGGCAAAATTCTTTTCGCGAAAAAGCAGGGTCCCTAGATATTGAGTAAGTCTTCCTACCGACAGTTTCACTTCTGTATTGCTAAATATTCTGTGGCGGCGTGACCTTCTCGAAGTGAGACTCGCGGAGAGGGTCTTCCTCCGAGGCAGAGACTACTTTCAGTGGTGGATGGAGGGTCCTCTTCGCACATGCCCCAGTTAACTGGTCTGCGCACGACACTGCAGAGAGAGAGAGAGAGAGTGTGTGTGTGTGTATGTCGTGTGTGTCGCTATGAAATTAGCCGTCCTGCACCTGCACAGCTTCACACGCTTTCCCTCGTCTGTGACACACGCGTCTTCCTCCTTCCCCCACCCATCCAGCAATTTACAACCCCTTTTCCCATACTTCCCATAGCTAGAGACATCAAAAATTAAGTTATTTTTAATAACATACTATACAAGGTTTCTAGAAACAGCGAATAATAAGCCTGCCAAGCTATTCATAGCCTAAATTGGAGACGAAAATGATAGTGGAAAAATGTTGCACGAGTAGAGACACTGGAAAATCGCGAAAATATTTAACATAGTCTCCAATAAACTGTAGTATCTCAATCGTGGCACGTGTAAACAGTTTTCTGGCAAATCACACGCGTTCTGTGTTGTAACTATACAGTTATAATTGTGTCCGTTGAAGAGGGACACAGTGCTTCATATAAACTATAGCCAATATAGGTGCAAAACATTCAGTGTTATATATAACATGTTAGAACCTAGCAAGCAATCAACTTTTTCCGCGATTTACCAGTGTCTCTATGCACGAGACATCCTACATGAACAATGTGGCAACATTGCACTGCAGTTTGTCCCCTTTTGCGCTCCACAGTTATCTTACTTGTCTTACTAAACCTGTTATAACCTGTTTATTATGTGTGCAGTTAAAATACTGAGCATTCCAATCGTGTTTCTATGTTTACTTGACGTAACACACACAAAATAATACTTTGACGTGGAGGTCAAGAAGGAACTATCTCCGTGCAGTGATGCCCTACACATTTTTCACGTAAAATATCGCCGTTAAACAGAATGCCTCTTACATTTTCGTCTTCGATTTACCCCAGGATTTCATGTGGTGTGCTAATTATGCGGCTGTTTTTAGGCATCCTGTAGATACAACACTCTCTTACACACACTTGAAAACCATTTTCTCCCTTAAAAATTTTTTATTGTTTGCTTTGAGGTGTGTTTTCAATCTGTCACTAATCTGTTAATATTGGCTAAAGGTGTTCTTCGAATCTGGTCGCGAAATTTTTGTGCTGTAGCAGACGCTATACAAATATATAATAGGTATGAGGTTAATGCGCTTCACGAAAATAACGCGAAATTGACGTAGTCAAGTAAATGAGAGCAAATTTGAAGTCGTAGTTATTTTTACCCTTCCAGCCAACACCAAATTATTAATACCTACTAACATAGCAGTGAAATCAATCAGCACGGTGTATATATTACCCCAAATTCATAGTTTAATTTCTTGGGGTCGTAATGAAACATATATTTTTTTAAAATTTTAATTGTTGTTAGGCCTGTCTGCAAGATTGCTCCTAGCACCCAGAACAGCCTACTAATTCGTAGGACATGTTTGTTTACTTCAAGTAATTTTGCCCGTGGAATAAATGTATCTATGATGTGGAGAACATGAAGTCACCAAATATACAATGGTTTTCCATGTAAAGTTTAAAAAAGGTGTAGAGCATTTAGTTTGAATATGTAAATATGAAAACTATTGCAGTAATTTGCCATTAAGTAAGCTTGAAATATATCTGCTTAATAAAATATACATACATACACACACTTTCTATACAAGAATTCCTGGAACGGTAGTTTTACACGTACGTTGGTTAGAAAGCCGAGAGCAAAAGAGTGATAAGGGCAACAATGGTACGCTCACCACGTGCCTCATAACCTCTTTGCGTAAGCCACTAAACCGGTCGTTAGATAAGATTCCTGTACAATACTAGCCTAAATGTGGCTTTATGTGGTGACTCTATAATTTTATTGGACGCAACTACGCAGCAACGTATAATGCACGCCAATTCCGTAGAATGTTTTATATTTTTTATTACGGTAAAGAAGTTGAAAGAAACGTCTTTTACGATGTTGGGTGGTTTATAAAGAGAACTTCTATAGTTTTGCAAGTACAATCCAATCAATATTTGTAATGTACTTTACTTTTATGGTAAACCTATTTTTAAAAAATTAAAGCCACGATTTTGTGGCGACTAGATTTTTCCAACATTTGGTTTAAATGTCTTATGAGCACACGTGCAGCTCTACTTTATGGTAAGTGATGGCTGTTTTAACGGTCACTTCTCTTGGGGTCCTACTGGCAAGTCACAGAACAATAACTTTATTCTGATTGGTGCAGTCAAATGAGAGACCTGTCTGACAGAAGGCACACTGCCAATAACAACCAGAGCTGACGATGCGCAAACAAGACACTGAAGCAAAATTTTGCAAAATATGTTTGCGACGAAATCGTACGTACCTCTATCACTAAACGTAATTGTTAAACAAAACCAAATCTGCTTTCTCTAACAATCTGCAGCAGAGTTAAAACTGCCTTTGTGTGGTGTATTCTGGACTTTCATGGCGTTCCTGAAAAGAAGAGCATCACGGATGCCACCGGCAATGAACCGGAAGCTTCGCAGATCAATCTCGCATCGCGCTTTGTTCACAGTCTCGGCTCACTGCAACAGTTCAGTGGCTGTACATGATCCGGTACACATCGTTGCCAGTTGTTTATCCCCGACCATGTCCCCCAACCTCATTAACTCGTTCATTCAACTTGTGGACTTATTATTCACGTGAGGGAAACTTATGGTTAGCTCTGTACGCGGCCAGTAATCAGGACGCGGTGATATAGAATCTCTGGCCACTGATTTTTGGTGAAACTAATATGTACCAAATTGTTTCAGTGTCTTACGTGCACTTCTAAAGTTCTGCTTCGTGGTCTGTGATTGGATGTTTCCAGCTTTTCGTGTCTTGCGTGTGGTTTCGCTGGAAACTTATAGGTAGGGACAAGAATTTTCGGTGAAAAGATTTTTGCCCAAATTTGTCGCAGTGGCTTACGTGCACCCCTGCACTTCATGGCTATTGACAACGCAGTAAAAAAAATTTGTACTTTTACAAAAAGGTTTTTTGGAAACCAGTTTCCAAAAAAGTTTTTGGTAACACTACAAAAAAAATTTTGTAAAATTTACAAAAAACTTGTATTTTTACAAACTTATTTGTATATTTACAAAAATTTCTGTAAATATACAAACAAAATTTGTATATTTACAGCTAATATCTGGTTAAGTTTACAACACTTTTTTGTATTGTTACAAAATGTTTTGTAAAATTTTTCAGGTATCCTAGGTTTATTTTGTTTCAAATAGAAAAATTTGCTCGTTAACGTTTGTTTTACTAGTTTGCAAAGGTATTTACTGTATTTGTAACCACTTTAAAAGGTTTCTGACATCTTACTTTCAGTACCTGACTTATTACGTACTGATATTAGTTTACGAGATTTTCTTTGTAAATGTACAAAAAAAATTTTTTTACTGTGAAGAGTCTTTTGTGCAGAGTTGTTATTCATTTGACTGTGCCAATCAGTACACGGATATCTGCGACACATCACTTCTGTTATTTTCGGGTTTAACGTTCAGACACTGTGTGTTACGGCATCCAATCACTGACCACAAAACCGAGTTGCAGGTGCGCACGTAAGTCACTGAAACAAAGCGCTGCATAATTAGAGCCCACGATTTTTGGTGAAAAGAATTCTGCAACAATTTGTTTCAATGCCTCATGTGCACATATGCAGCTCTGCTTCGTGGTCAGCGATTGGCTGTTTGTAACTCTCAGCGTCTCGGGGTTTTACCCGCAAATCACAGACGTGTGGTGTCGCAGTAACCTTGTCCCTGCTGGCACTAGTCAAATGAGCCACTCCTACATTCTGCCAATACTCAAGAAGCAGAGCTGCATTTGTTCACACAAGGTATTGAAACAAATTGTTGCAGAATTCTTTTCACCAAAAATCGTGGGCTCTATGCATAAATATTTTCGCGAAGAGGGAGGATGTATTCAAGACGGCGGCGTAAGTTAATGTCTCGACCACAGGATAAATTATAATTAGACATGATGGTATATCGCGAAAACATATCCTTGAAATGCTGTAGCTTCTTGTAACATGTGAGATCGGGTGATATACATCTGGCGCAACGTAGCTGTCTGCAGACCAATAACAAGCAACACATAATACAGTAGCGGAATTCTTATTGGCTTAGTCAAGTAGGGTAACAGCTCCACGTACAAGCAAAAGCCAGTAATCTTTTTATAAGCTGAACGTAAACATTGAAACCCAGCAAACAGTCTAGTTTTCCCGCAAAAGATCATTATCTTTAACAATAATACTGATGTATTATGACGTCGCGTGTCTTATTTGATGCGAGTGACTTTGCCGCTTATAGCAGCTGTTGATACCACCCCGTATATGTTTGGCTCCTGCATATTACGGCATGTATCATATTGGCCTGGCTACCGGCTAACCGGACAGGTGAAGCAGTCACTTCTTCCCTCCTAGCCCTTCGGGATTAAGTGTCTCATTTTCTTCCTTCATTTCGTTTTAATACTATGAATTGTTAAAATTTAACTCTCAGTTTTATTCTTCTATTTTTCTTACTCTTCTTCATCACTGCTAAGGTCGATTAAAATACCGTAGATTATAAAAAAGTATACACATAGTTTAAAAAACGAGCTCGTCCGGCTAGCCGGACAACAGCATTACGCTGTATGGCGGTTGTCGTTTCCGCTATGTTTACTGGCCAGCGAAGCCATTATCCTGGTGTGTGTAAAGGAGTTAGCCATCGTACCGGCTATTTCACTTCTGTATTACTAAATATTCTGTTCCTCGACGAAGGCAGTGGTCGCCCGCGTAGATCCACCACGCTTCAGCAGCGGCGCCATGCACGGCGGCAAATCGCACAATGGACCGGCGCCTTCCAGCGGTAATGCTTCTTGCGTAACGACGCTGCCAACAACATTCTCGCGTGCATGCCCCAGCCACAGAATATTTACAAATACAGATGTGAAATAACCGGCACGAAATCAAACAAGTAAGACGGTTTCGTTTGCCAGCAACATGGCGGCAGCGCTTATCGCCTATCAGCGTAAGGTGGCTACCCTGTTCCTGACAACAAGACCAATACGAGACCTGCCGTAACATGCAGAAGCCAAACAGACATGGGGATGGTATCACCAGTGAAGTTCGGCCATATCAAACGAGGTAAGATGAGAAGGTTTTACGACCACTTAACAACGAGGTATTAAGAACCGACGAAAGTAGTGACATAAGATGAGACAGCACCACGTCCATGCCCGAACCGCGATTCGGACCCAGGACCTCTCGCACCGTACGCCAGCCCCTAACCGACTAAACTACGAAAGCTGGTTCGTATCAAATGAGCCGCCACGTAGTTTCACGTCTGTATCAATATTTACTCTTTACTCCGGGAGCGTCAAGCCATACGACCACAACATGTAGATGTTTTTAATATTTCGAAAGAAATAAGATAACTTCCAAAGTTCTCACGGCAACTGTAGCATGAAATTAATGCTGCTACAGTGCGGATCGTCATGATATTTACAGCAGTCACGTTTGCAAATACAGGATTTTGCAAAATGCGTGTTAATATTTCAAGGAAACAATCCTCACATTTAGAGGAACAAAAATGTTTGGTGATCATGGGTCCGAAAACGCAACGTTTGTGCACAATTCGCATGACGTGCAGTGTATAGCGTGAGCTGTATCGTGTTTAGAGAGATGGTGTTTTTTGGTGAAAAGGATTATGCAACATTTTGTATCATCATGCATAACGCTCACATCTGCAACTCTGCTACGTGGCTATTGGCAGAGTGTGTTTGTGAAGAGAAGTAGTTCATTCGACTGTGCCAATGAGAATAAGGTTACTGCGACACCACTCGTCTGTGATTTGTGGGTAGATCCTCAAAATGTTGGGAGTTAAAAACAGACAACCATTGACAGTGAAGAGTATCTGCAGATGTGCACGTGAGGCATTGAAACAAAATGTTGCATAATTATTTTCACAAAAAATCATCAGTTATAATAATGTAACTGCGGAGCGCTAACGCAGCTATTATTGGCAGCTGCATACCAGACGAGTCATACTTAATTGCTGGTACGCATTGCCCGGTGTGACATTCTACAATAACATGACCTACCCCACGAGCTATGTATGCATTGTACTTCACGTGATCCGTAGTACAGATACGGTGCGATATCGGACTTAAGTTCATATAACGATTCTTTTTTCTTCACCTATGAGTACTGACATTAATAATTTGCAACAGTGTTTATAATAGATACATCGTTCTGCTATCTATATTTTAACTCGAGCATGGTACCTATTACACGTTTCAAAACTATGAAGTATACTTAAACGAAATTCGGGAAGGGTCAAAACAGTACTCTCCTTCATGGATTAGAATAATGTTTGTAAATTAACATACTTACCAATATTGTCTTTGGCTGATAATGTTTATGAGGTAATCATCAGCGCTATAGGTGAGAGTGAAAAGAATAGAAAGTGAAGGAAAGTATTTTTGTAAGTACCATGCTTCTTTTAAAATAGTAACAAGAGTCAATTTCGTTTGTCGGTACTATCTCGAATCTTATTACAACAATATACTCTGTAGAAGTTACATTCTGTGAAAGAAAGAAGCTCTATACTTCTACTACAGAAGACTCTGCTGTAAAAATAATCCAGACAGTACCTGCATAACAGAAATGTTTTCCTTTTTATAACAGAAAAATGCGCACATGAAAAGGTTGTTACAGTCAACACTATATACGTTTCTATACGACAAACCAAATATATATTTTATCCAACGAAATTTTTGTTAGCTAAAGTATCTGTGAAACACCTCAAAAATTCCTATTTCTGTACAAACTGCATGTTTAACCGGACAAAACCCTCTTGTTGTGGGAACAAAATCAGTCAAACAACAATATATTTTGTTGACTCAACGTTTAGAAGGTTGTTTCGCCATATACAAACATATATACGGTTGAGTGTACCAAACCTTCTTCTCTGTGAGGTAACTACAGCAATATTTTTCTTTCTGTGGAAGCAACCGTTGCTAGGGACTCCCGAATTTCATGAAAAGATTTTTCGCTCAAGCTAGAGTTCATTATTTGCAGCTCACTTTTACTTCCCCGTGTCTGTCACAGACGAGGTACGTTGTTTGACTGGGCCAATCAGAAACAGTTTAGTACGACACAAAAGTCTTGTCATTCGTAGGCAGAATCACGTGTCACTGTCCGTATTTGTGGACGACCTGATATCCTGTATATTCTAGGGAGTTTTGCGTGTCTCGGTTTACCGATTTGTTTTGGTAGCTTTCACCTGTACAAGCCCACCTCCGCCGTACTTGAATCAGCGGCAGGGATGCGAGATGGGTGTGGTCGCTGCTCTGGAAAATTGCTGCGTAAACACTACTCTTGCTCTTTATCGCGCCGTTGTAGAGGAGGTGCTAACGGTGAGGGAGGAGTCCAGCAAGCGAGATCACTCCGCCCATCTTCTGCGAGCATCAGAGATATTCTGCAGTGCTGTAGCCCAGCCTACTCTTAAATAACCGAATAACCTGTTATTTCCATCTGTGAATCGATAACTGCCTCCCGGAAGTTCGTTTTTCCTACTTGTGAGAATCAACCGTCTTTACAGACCCTATGATTCTATCGCATATTTTACTACTACGCCAGACGTTGTCCTGTATACTTTTGACGTATAGCCAGCAGCATTCTTGCTGTAGAAAACATTTTCATTTTTTATATTTCCCCGACGGATTCATGCAGCTGACTACTAAATATTTGACAGTTATTATTCGTTAGAGACTCGAAAATTGCATCTGTTCAACGACTGCCTGCTGGACTCCATAGGCTATAGTCCTAAATACAATTTCCCCTCAACTACTCTTTCATTGCCCGCTGCTCCAGTGAGTGGCCAATTGTAAGTACATCTTATAAGTTAGCGCGGAAGTAAGGACTAGTCTAATAAACAGCTTCCGAATAGTTAAAGCAACTCATCCAAGTCCTTAATCTGAAAACAACAGGCACGAAAATTTAAGATATTCGGCGCTTTAGTGCGTAAATTTCGCATCAGGTCGACAAAAGAAATACTGTCAGAATCAGTAGTAATTTTGTAGCTGTAATACAGTGTCTCTAGTAAATTGTAATGACATTCGTTAATTAAATGTTCCAATATTTCAGAAACATACACAAATTTGTTATCAGTAGAGCCCACGATTTTTGGTGAAAAGAATTCTGCAACAATTTGTTTCAATGCCTCATGTGCACATATGCAGCTCTGCTTCGTGGTCAGCGATTGGCTGTTTGTAACTCTCAGCGTCTCGGGGTTTTACCCGCAAATCACAGACGTGTGGTGTCGCAGTAACCTTGTCCCTGCTGGCACTAGTCAAATGAACCACGCCTACATTCTGCCAATACTCAAGAAGCAGAGCTGCATTTGTGCACACAAGGTATTGAAACAAATTGTTGCAGAATTCTTTTCACCAAAAATCGTGGGCTCTAGTTATCAGCTCTATTTTTGAGCCATTCTGTGTTCCACAATTTTACTTAAATATTTGTTCCTTTCATTTTTGTAATATATCGCAGTGCAATACACAATAAAAATTTTGTAATACTTCTATTTAAAAATATAAATCTAATCCCTTAAATATGCATATTATTAAGTAGTGAAGGTCAAATATTTTGCATCCCATTTATCGCGACCATATGAAAGCATTGCAGGATACACAAGCGCCTCAAGCAGATTAATATAAAAATTCATTTTCCTGTTGAATCCACTGGAGAGAAATTTATTTGATCGATTTATAATAAACAAATAAAATGAGTTTAATTAACAGCGATTTTAATGCGGCAATGAAAAGAAAGTGTACGTTTATATTCATCCTGCACATGAAAAATATTAATGGACAGGGAAATTTTTTTACCACAGCTATTGATTCTGAATTTCCTTTAAATAAGGTTCGTAAGGAAAATGTTATTCAACAATGCATAACTTGCATCGTAAATGGCTGCGATCGAACCCAAAGACTTCTCGAGCACAGGCTGAAAACGTTGCCTTGCGAAATGTCACCATCGATGCGAACTACAAAAATTAAACACATAATTCAGTACCTATACATAATTTTTTTTCAAGAAACTAGCCCCCACGGCTTATACCCGAAGACGTGCAGTCGTCATAATGTGCTGTATCATTCCCTCGACGCTGGCCAACTAATGCACCGCCCGCTGTGCTGGCAGCCGTCATCCCACTAGTTCATTAATTCCGGGTCTGTTAATTACTGCCCATTAGCAGTCCTCCTACTGCCCCGTTCCACACACAAACACACACACATACACACAGCCCGTCAAGCGCCGGTGAAGCCGGTCAGATAACCCACAGCACGGCCGGCTTCTTGCCAGTCTTTCGCTTCCCGCTGCGCGGTGTAAACCACATGTCTTCTTCTCAACGACCTGGAAATATTGCAGGAAGCACTGACACTAAGCTAGCTCCAGCAGTTTTATATGCACTGAGCAAAAATTCCGTAAATTAATTTCGTACTGGAGAGCACTTTCAAAATGTTGTGCTTTCGTGATGAAGGTCCCTCGCTCTACAATATATATGTACTAGAAACACAACAGGACTTGATAACGCAAACTATCTCCAAAATATAACAAATTTTAGGCTGATTTTTACCGTTGTAACTCCCTACAATGTTTATCTAATTACGTTCGTATAAACCAATTCGCTTCACGAAATAGAAGACGCAAAACAAGCAGGAATCAACATAGAAATTATAGGTGAAAAAAGGAAAGCTCAGAAACATAATTACAAACACGAAATTTGAAGCAAAAGGAAGGCGGAAAACAAACTAAATATGGACAAAACAAAGGGAACAGAAACGTAGTCAAAGAATTAAGAAATTTTGGAAAGAGAACAAGCTGAAGGTAACAATAAAAATTGAATTAACTTCCCAGTGTTCGGATATCGTATTATGAACTTTACTTTAGAAGGCTTTAGCTATTCAGTTCGAATTAAATTTGTGCAACAGCCATATTCTGTAAGCAGCACGAAATTACAAGTGTTAGATTAATAGCGCTAGGGTTTTAAATTGCTCGAAATTTACATGATTTTATTTGCACATTTTACGTAGCTTAAATAAAGAAAAACAATATGAAACATTATAATTTACATCCATGAAATATTAAATGATGTCATAGAAACTTCATCACTGTTTGTTCTGTACTTCAGTGTAATACGACTTATCGTATACTTTAATTTCTTACAAACGTTGGCAAATTAAAAATTAATTCATATAACTGGAATATCTGGTATTTAAATGGCCGAATTGTGCACACATGACTTAAATAAAAAACACGCTTCCCACTTAGCTCACTAACACGCAACTCAATAAACGTAGATCAGTTAAACTTTAGATGTCTATGAATAATCAGTCTACTTCCAGACAATCATTGATAGTCTGCCGATGTTCATGTGTCGCAGACTATCACATAATATGTTGCTGCTTTCAAAAAAAAACTTGTATTACTTGTTGGGTTGTTTCACAAATACAGAGCCTCCGTTTTCATCGGATTTGATGCACAGCACAGGCGTGAATTTTAACACACTCCATTAAAATTACAAGGCAATATTTTTGGCTCTACATGTCAGAACTAGAATCTAACATTCCTTAGAATATATAGCAATTCATCACTTGACCCACAATTATTCACAGTGTTCGACTAATTTATGAAGTATAGCCGATGAGTTTGTTTAAAAAATAAAACCTATGTTTGTATATGACAACAAGTTTTGCTGGACTCGAGCTCAGATGCTCCATGGTACAGAATCATTCAGCATACAGAAGATATCAATAAGGGCGTCGCCTATCTTGTGTGGTTTTGCGCGTTAGATGCTCAGAAGAGACGGAGCTGTGGCGCGCATCAATTGCTGTATCGCCACAAGCCAAGTGCTGAACTAACGTGAAAAATTACTTCCGATCCATATTAGCCGTGGGACTTTAAGAGGTCACCATATAATTTCATTGGTGGAAAGTCTGTAGCGGAGTTCAGTACACGATTCTATTTGAGCTTCGCAAATATCAGGTTAGTACATTTTGACGTACGGTAATCTGAAGAGGCCGTTATTAGATATTATGGAGGGCTTCGAAACAGTGTTTTTAGTGTATAAGGTGTCTTACCAGTAACACATGAAGAATAATGGAATTGTTTCGTAAATAAACGTATTTCCTCGAACATTACGACACATTCTAAGCGCCTGGTAGGCGGTGGCCTTAAGGTCTGATATCCACCAGCACGATCCAAAGAACACCTTTACTTGCAAGAAAAAACATTCTCCGACTTCTTTGTATGACTAGAGACCAAAAAAATTCGCCGGTTCACTGACCTGCAGGTTAGTCTCCAAGTACATATGTACACTCACGCAAACAACAGCTGTTCATAGCTGCTCGCTGACACGATGATTAGAGACATGAACTTTTCGCGAAAAGAAATTTGCCTCACTTTGTGTCAGTGACTTGTTTGCACGTCTGCAGACTTGCTTCACGGTCAGAGATTGGATGTTTTGACATTCGTGTGTCGTGGGGTTTTACACGCAAATCACAGACGTGTGGTGTTACAGTAACCTTATTGTGATTGGTACAGTCAAATAAGAAACGTCACAGTTCAAAGGCACGCTGCCAATAGCTATGAAGCAGAACTGCAGACGTGCACATAAGGCACTGGAACAAAGTGGGGCAAAATTCTTTTCGCGAAAAGTTCATGTCTCTAACGATGATGTAAACCTTCATTGAGTTAAATTTTATTATTGGCTCAGCGATTGACACGAGGTGCTAAATAAGTCAAGGACCAATTGAGAAAGTGACGAGAACTTACAGTTGGCGGAATTATAGCTTGTGTCTAAAAGAATACACGAATTTTTCAGGTCGCAATGTATGACGTATATATAGGAAATCTGAAACAATCTCGTACTCCCTACGTCCCGTAATGATACACAGACATCATCCAGATTTAACGCGCATGTGTCGTTCCTATGGGCGATTGCCAACACCTGCAGGCGCACCTGTGGTCTCACACCTGCACAGGCGGGGTGATTGCAGGCTGTGCCCGCGACAGTTGACCTAGGGGTCACGACCCCCTCCAGGGTGAATCGTCTCCCTCCGGGCTGAAGGCCATCGAGGAGTCATTGTTTCGACGTTGGCACCTGACAGCCGGTCATTTCGCTTCACCTCTGAGACAAGCATTCTCACTTCTGGAAAGAAATCACCTCCGTTCGTTTTCGACACGTGCTTACTCGCATGAGTGTGAAGGTGATGTTTGAGGAGCAATCATTCAAGACCAGTAATGCGCACCTTATCCAATTTTACAGGAAAGCGAAAAAAAACTGATATGTTGTGTTACTAACGAAAATGAAGTATGGCATATTATATTTCGTTTCTTATTAAAGAATGATTGGTCATATCTAGAGCACTGACACGCTTGGCTTTATAAGTGTTTGCATTTTGTGTGATAACTTTTCTTTTGGGTAAATTTATGGAACTTTAACATAACTGCAGAATATAATAGGCCGTACATATTGATAGAAATTTAGACATCATAAATATTTGCCGTTTCTGTTGCTGCGGATTTAATTGCAGTTAGGAAATTAACACGTGACTATATGAGCTATCAGCACACGAAAGGACAAGCTAAACCACCCGTCCGGCAGCGATGACATCGTGCACCCGTGGTTCTCCGAAATCACTACAGACAAATGTTTGGGTTGTAGATCCCTACGGGTCATGGCCGGTTCTATGCATCTCTGATTCCGTCTCTTAGTGTCCTTCTCTTAACTAGTCGTTGAAGCCGCACTACTTTCTTATTTAAATGCCTACAGTAGTTTTAGTTATTTCCTGCATTTTATATGACATTTCGGAACACCGTTACAACCGCACGCAAAATCGGGAATAATGACAAATTTTATCCACATACAAAATACCCTTAAAAATTAATGGCCTTGATTTGCCTTCAAGATGAAAGTCTGGCACACGTAATTTTCGAATTATTATGTATGCAGGTGTACCGATATTTAGTGCATATGCAATTCTAAGATTTTCAATTGTTGATTAAGATTCATAAATTTATTAGGATAGCCGAATTATGCCGAATTCCGAGATAAAATCAAAAGTTCACTTGCCCTTCGAAACTTCCCACCCTATTGTGTTGAACTAGTAATATGAATATGGCCGACTGGGTGAAAATATTTTGCTTATCCGAGGCCTAGAACTGCGGAAGCGCTAAGGGCGACCTAGTAACACGCATCATGCATCAGCCTAGCCTTAAGTAACTCAAAGACACAGAACTGGTGTGCATGCTTTCTTCTCGCTGATAGAGCGTCTCTATGATATATTCAGCGAAGACACGCTCAAAAATGACGTAATATTGAAAAACCTAAACGTGTGTTGAACGGATACACACACACACACCAATTCACATACAGTACAGTATATATAAACCTTTTCTGTAGAATTTATGTAATATCACGAAAATACAGAAAAAAAGCATATTGTTTTGCACTTGTTGGCAGTACAGATATTTGCTAAGTTTGAACATTAGTAAACGAGAAAATAAACTGGTTTACACGCGTTTAATATATTTTTAAAGTTATTTCAATGGAACCATCGCTCACGCATTTAATGAGTACACACACGCTAAGCATTCAGATTAGTTAATTCAGGTAATCACTGTGGTAGGAGAGTATTCTATAATCACGATTTTTTGGTGGAAAGATTTTTCCTCTATTTGGTTTCAACGGCCGCAGCCCTGCTTCTGTTCAGCGGTTGGATGTTTTAACTCTCTTGGGTTTCTACTGGTAAATCACACACGTATGGTGTCAGAATTGCCTTATTCTGACTCGTGTGGTCAAATGAGAGGCATATCTTAACAAAGACACACTACGAATTACAATGAATAAGATTGGCCGATGTGAGAGCACGGCATTGAAACAAAATGGTGCAAAAAATGTTCTTGTCAATCGTGACTCTATAAATTAGTCACTAAAATATCTGAATTATTCGCGATGAAATACTACAACCTAGACGAACAGTATTTTACCATGTTCCCATTCCACTCGCCTTCAGTTCAGCCACTGTCATCTGGCGTGCGCGGCCTAGTTTGGACAGTTGCGGAAGTAGTTCGGCCACGCAGCATGTATCCTTCCGCCACGGCTGGCGTGTTTCAGTCACAGCGCCGCGAGCCCGTCACAAGCGGCTTCCTCCGGCGACAAGGAAAACATTTCCGCCCGGAGAAATCCGGAAAAAGAAATATATGTGTATAATATGCCGTAACTTGCACATATGAGTGAGATATTTTGGTCAGCGCTCAGCATCGAGGTTTTAACCGCTGGTGAGGGATGACATGAGGTGAGTACGGAGCAGCGTCGTCCGGCACGATTCCCACTTGGGAAAATCCTTGGATCGACCCCGCCGGGAATCGAACCCGGATCGCCTTGGTGGGAGTTCACATTTGAGCCTCAGTAGTACAATGCACTTGTTACATACAGGTCGCACAAATTTCTTCTCACATAATTAAACTACAACAAAGTCAGTAATGAGCGGAATATGTATCTTCGATTTGGTACCTACGTTCGTGGAGATGTTTTGGCTATCGTCTTTACCACTGCTGTACCACGATGAATAAACATCAGCATGTAACAGCGACCTACATTTGCTTCAATAGAACTTAAGACCTCGAGTACTTTTTGAGCAGTATTTAGAATATTATTTCCAAGTTCTGGAAAAGAGCAGATATTGTAAAAATCTCACATAGTTGTATTCAAAAATAGTGGTTACTATGTTGCCTGATTTTAAAAGCAGAAAATGTTATAAACATGTATATAATTAAAGTTGATATTCGGATAAAATTGCATAGTAAAGCTAGTTTTTAAAACGTCAATGTGATGGTTTTATTATATCTTCTGTATTTGAAAATTTAAAAATAACATTCACAAAAACAGCGTACATACACTATAAAAAAATCCTGATTAGTAAAGGAAGTTATTAAATCTTACACAATACTGTATGAGACACGTGTCATACTTCAGTTAGTAAAGAGCAAATATTGAGAATTGTTACTATACATGTCTTGTATCATCAGTTTCATATAAATGAATAGGAACGCTATCACTGCTTTTCTATCACTTCTATAAATCATTGCGGTAAATTTACAAATAATTCATTTCAATGTACCCAATGTAGTCAGTAACTGACCTAATACGCTTACGGTACATAAAATTGCCCTCTGCACCAACTTTCGCTTTAGTACGATAACGTAAAAACTCTTGAAGTTTTAGTGTCTTCTTCTCTTTCAGCCAACTAGTATATTCGCTATTTTATTAATTAAGTAAACGGTAGTGCGATTAATCAACACTGTGCATGAATTGAATCGTCTCAGTTGTTCACATCTCTCGCCGTAGAATATTTTTTACTGTTATTGTTGACAAAACCCCTTGGCTGTAGCAGCATGTACAAGGAAATAATAAGTTGCCTACCTGAGTGTATTTTCATTCTGATAACAGATAGTATCCCCGAATTTGTAACTATGGAACGAAAACAGTGGATAATAAGCAAAGACTAAAATAATTTGTAGGTTTACAGACCTACTGGCTAGCTTATATGAATATCTTTGAACTCAAGCAGACTGCATTTGTTTATCGGCTGTTTATTGACAGTGGTATCATGTGATTGCGCCTGCACTTATTTGTTTCTTCATTATTTACTCAGTGTTGTCCAAGATGTGGCAAATAAGTCAAGGGCTAGTATCGGATGTGAGACAAACACACAGTTGTTTGAATTCTGACGTGTACCCGAAATAAAACGCGACTTTTTCAGGTCTCTAAAAGTAAGACATTGAATGGTGTACTGTTACATGGAGACGTTCCATAGAGGCAGGGCAGGCAGTTAGCCAACGCTTAGAAGGAGAGGTAGAAAGGCAAATATCCGCTGTGAAGTATTTGTGAAATATGACAGGAGATTCGTGAGGACCCTCACAGAGCTCTTCTCGTCACGAGGTCGAGATGTTTGAGGGGAAGTGAAAAACGATAGCTGTGATTGCCCAAACCCATCCTGGACGTCCAACATTCTCACGGACCGACCGTAATAACCAGACGGCCATGCCTCGGCAAAACGCAGCATACGACTTAGAAAAAAATTGAATCATCCAAATTATCTTTCACACGCCAGTAGTTTCCACGTTTAATGACTAAGAGACACTTTTGTCACAGACTACAGAGGCGAAATTCACACTGGTGCTTTTTATAGACGGGTTCTGTGTTGGCTATTGGTACAGATTATGGTTTTTCGCGGGAAAACTTGAGTGTTTGCTGGGATTCAACGTACGTTCAGCTTTTCAAAACATTGCTGGCTTTCGCTTGTATGTAGAGCTATTGCCCTGTTTGACTAAGCCGATAATAATCCTGCTGTGGTAATATAACTATTGGTTAAACGAGTATCACAGACATTAAGAGAGTCTCGGATTTTTCGTGAAAGAATTAAGCGACGTCTTGTATCATTACATCGCGAAAATGGTTCGTGCCAGCATACCCCTGGAAACGCTGTAGTTTCTTGCAATGTGTATGACTGGGTAACACGAAGTAGCTGACTGCAGACCAATAACATACATCAAATATTACAATAGTGGGATCTTTATTGGCTCAGTCAAAATTGGGTAACAGTTCCACGTACAAGCGAAAGCAAGTAATCTTTTGATAAGCTGAACGTACGTTGAAACCTAGCGGACAGTCAAGTTTTCCCGCGATAAACCATCTTCTCTACTCATTTCATTACCTTACAAACAACAGAATCTATGCTTTATTAATATTGGCAGAAAGTTTTTCTACAGAGGGGTTGGTATTTGAATGTGCCATACAGCATAAGGTTACTGCGACAACACGCGCCGGTGATTTTCGGGTTAATCCCCAAGAAAGTGACAGTTAACACCACCCAATCGCAGATCATAAAGTAAAGCTGCAGATGCGCCTGTTAGGCTTTGAAACAAGTAGGTACAAAATTGTTTTCGCCAGAAATAAGTTGCTCTAGGCATTCAGTATGATTGACTATTACGTTCTAGAAGAAATTTACTGTTGGTCGGGTCACGTTCTGCATGGCTCGTCTGAGGCTACTGATTGGTGAATCACCTTCATAAATATTGCTGCTCAGTTCCTCCATATTTCTTGTTCGGGCTGCATTCGTGGTTGTAATGTAATTCGTGTAGCATAGTGTACAATTTAAACTGTACAGTTAAGCGCATAGTTATGAGAAAATTAACGGTCGTTAGCTGTTGTTTTTTTTTATAAACCGTTTTACATTTTAACTGCACCAACGCGTAATTAAGACACTTGGGTACCAAATGTTTGACCTGGCATTAGATCACACTGGGCAATGACGAATTTATTTTCCTACAGCACAAACACACAAGGGAAATTAATGTGAAACATTTGAAGTATTCCTGTAATTAAAGAAGACTTGACAGTTACAAGACGACAACGGCTTAACTGTAAACAAGCGTCAGGGTAAACTGCATTCAATTACTTCCATGTATTATGTATAATATTAGGATTTAACAATTGTATGTGAGTTGTAATACTAGGTTCTACACAAGTACTCGGCAAATCTATTTTATCGCAACGCCTGAAGGTCTGAAAATGTTCATTAAGATTACATACTCAATACTGTGTGCTCAATAACTATACAGTTATAAAAATACATAAATATGTACATCTCGTGGAGTAGACGTACGGTTCAACTTTATCTATTTTACCCATTTGTACTAGTATTCTTTTTAAATATTTGTATATGTTTAAAATTTAAAATTAGCTCAAGATATAAATTTAACTAAGCGTGCAATTTTTTTTTTAATTTGCTCTAAACTTAACCGGTTTTATGTATAAATATGCATATTTAAATGACATAGCATTATAAATTTTTCTTATGAATAGTACGTTTGTTGTATTTTATAATGATGTTAACCAAATGCTCATAAACTCCTGCAAGTTTAGTCGGGTCGCTATGTTATTACACACATATATTTTGATAACATACGCAATACTTGCATTTTTTAACGACTAATGTGGTATATCCCAGTACCATTGCGCAAATATTTACTTCCCCCCCTCCCTTGCTTTCGGTGAAATTACAGTTATTCATTTGTATGTTTAAAGCAGTTGAAAAATTTTAGTTCACCTACACAAATTAATGAATAATTTTTGCTACATTAATTTTGCCTTAAAGTGTTTATTGTATTACATAGAATTACTTATGGTAGTCACCCATTTATGCTTTAATTATATAGGTGTGGTTAAGTGTGAGAGAATAATACGATAGCCTAACTTCGCCACAAAGACCTATATATACATATATTATAGATGCACACATACTTATGTGTAAAGCTACGTAACATAAATATTTCAAATTAACGCATGTATATTACTCCACGTAGAATGGCATATCTGACATCACTCACTCAGAGCAATGACCTACATTTAGAAGTGAAACCATGTCGCAGAGCAACAATATTATTAAATATTTCACGCCGGTGTAACATTATAACACGCATAACGGCTTACGTAAGTGTTACGTATTCATGTTACGCGTAGCGTTTGCGTCCGTAGAAGTGTTTCGCGGAGGCGTACGGCCAGAGGAAATGCCCCACGACGACGGGGGCCGCTAGAAGCCGTTATTACTTAATAGTGACGTATACACTGTGCGTATTTATTATTATCTTCCAGAGCCCTAAGTCACTATTTTCACCCACGCGCGAAACTTCCCTGCATTAGTCTGAAACATAGAAAAGATAAAGTAAAGAATGATACGAAATAAATTACATAATACGCCTTAAATTACACTATTTAATTCGCAATTAACAGATAAAGTACACTATAAAAAATTGAGGTAAATTTACTCTACATGTAATGGAAACTAATTACCTCTACAAGTGAGGGAAAATTATTCAACACATGTCAAGGAAAGTTACTCAACTGGTAATGTAATTTTTCATTACATATTGGCGCAAGCCCTCTAGGACAATTTGACATAACGCGCGAACGAAACTTCCGAGTGGTTTGTGTGGCGAATACACTACCTTGCAGAAATTTCCACACATATTCATAAATCAGATTTCCCTCTCAAGGTTGGGGAATATTACCAAACATATGATGAGTAACATTACTAACTTTTTTTACAGTGTAATTCATCGTAGGAAATCCTGAATTTTTACTGGAATCCTATGTAGCATTTAAGATTAATCGTCACTAGAGATTATGTTTTATCGCGGAAATGTTTTGTACCAACATATACACCTGAAAACTCTATTTAATTTCAACACATGTGATTGGTTGATGTGCATCTCACACAACGTAGCTGTCTGGAGACCCGTAAGAGGCATCAAATATTACAGAAGTGTTCTTATTGGCTCTGTCAAATAGGGCAACAGCTCCACGTTCAAGCGAAAGCCACATTGAAACCAACTAATAGTCAAGTTTTCCCACAATAAACCATAATCTCTCATCATCGTCTAACACGTTAACTGCGATATATGGACAGTTTAAGTGTAACTACTAAACTTATTCCCAGTATATTTACCAGTACATACTTCTAAATATGCTTCAGTATTTTTTAAAATATGGCACACATATTAGAAATATGTTACGGAGGCCTTCAAAAGTTACTGAAAACAGCCTTTTTCCAGAATTCCGCATCTAGGATAATGCAAGCCTAATACGTAGAGTAGGAATACATGATGATTCGTCTGAATTTACCCTCATTCACTTCACAGACACGTGAAATTATATAACCGTTTATATCCACATTTAAACAAGTAGTACGAAAACACCGCACGTTAATTTAGTGCTTCGAGCATAAAAGTATTCTTCAGCCGCTCATCAGTTCCGCCTGTACCATTAAACTTTGTATCGTTTTCAGTGGATAAAATCCGCGCACTCAATAGAATTAGTTAATAATTATATAATATATATATATATAGTGTGTGTGTGTGTGTGTGTGTGTGGAGGTGGTATATCTCAAAAATATTTTATGTCAACGTACTCTTGAAAACGCTATAGTTAGAGGTACGTAAATTTCGCGGATTCATCTGGCAGCAGCCTAGACTTGTCAGTCCTATACACCCAATGGCCACAATCGATTATCTATTGGTAGGGACCCTTGTTTTTCGCGAAAAGAATTATGCCTCACTTTGTTTCCGTGTCTTACGTGCACATCTGCAATTCTGCTTCGTGGTCAGTGATTGGATATATTAACTGTCGCTAGCTTTGGGATTCTACCGGCAAATCAGCGACATGTGGTGTTGCAGGAAGGTTTTTGTAATTGGCGCAGTCAAATAAGATACGGCTCTTCACACAGACACACTGCCAATAACTATGAAGCAGAATTGCATATGTGCACGTAAGGCAATGAAACAGACTGGGGCAAAATTCTTTTCGCGAAAAAACAGGGTCCCTATCTATTGGCTTATGACATTACAAGCGGGAAGTAAACGATAGCCCTACGCGTTATTTCCTTGTTTACTCCTGGCTTGCGATAGTCAAAGGTGTTTCATAACAGCCGCCAGCAAGTCACAGACATGACAATGAAGTATACATTATTGGCGTTCAACCTGACCTGGGATGTATCTGCGAAATTTACGTACCTCTAATTATAGTTTCTCTCAACTTATATGATTGGGTGATATACATTTAACACTCCGCAGTTGTCTGCAGACCAACAACACGCATCGAACATTACAATAGTGGGATTCCTGTCGGCTCAGTCAAATTGGGTAACGACTCCACTTACAGGGAAAAGCCAGTGAGCTTTTAATACGCTGAACGTACGTTGAAACCCAGCAAAAATTCAAATTTTCCCACAATAAACCATTATTTCTAATAATTCGAGGCACGTGTATTTCGCGTATTCATCTGGTAGCAGCTTAGACTTCTCAGTCCTATTTACACACACTGGCCCTAGTCGAATATCCATTGGCTCCTAACCGTACAAGTGGGTAGCCCCACGAATTATTTTACTATTTACTACTGGCTTACAACCTCCAAAGGTGTGTCAAAACAGTTGTCATCTAATCACGGAAGAGTCAGTGATATACAGGTTATTGGCGTTCAACCTGACCTACAATCAGTACGCGAAATACTCGTGCCTCTACTAATAATGTCTTCCGATTTTATTGATCGATGACGGGGCCGCATTTGACACAGTGGCTATCTACTCGCCTCTCACAAAAGGTTACATTCCCGGCGGGGTCAGTCCCCTGATTTTCGCATGTGGGAAACATGCCGGGTGATTCCGGCTGGTCTGCGAGTTTTCTCGGGGATCTTCATCCCCCCCGCATTTCTCATTCCGCCGCTTTTGAATTGTAGGTCTCATTTCTTGTCATCCTTCGGGTACGCAGATGCTCAAGGTATCCCAGTAGCCTAATAAGTCTGCAGCCTGGCACGGGTACCTTCTTTCATACTAAATGTGACCTAAGGTATCACTGAGGAAGTCATCATGCCGACACCAAACGTTTCCTCCTATTCGTCTGCAAACAGTTTAACAGTCTCGGATACTCGACGTTCAAGTTGGGGAACATACTACAGTTATGGACACTGGAAAATCGCGAAAATATTTAACAAAGTCTCCAATAAACTGTAGTATCTCAATCGTGACACGTGCGAACTGTTTTCTGGCAAACCACATACGTTCAGTGTTACAACTGTTCAGTTCTAATTGGGTCTGTTGAAGAGGGTCACAGTACTTCATACAAACCATAGCCAATATAGGTGCAAAACCTTCAGTGTTATACATAGTAAGCTGGAGCCTAGCAAACAATCAACTTTTCCCGCGATTTACCAGTGTCTCTAACTATAGTGTTTCGGAAATAGTTTAAACGCTAAAGATTTCTAGAGTTTTCCTTATTCCTAGACGTAAAATCCAAGGTACCGCAGAAGCAGCGACTTCGGTTCGTGATGGACTCGAACCCGGGGTCCGCAGACGACACGAGTTTCCCCTCGGTTTTCGCCACCTCGAGCGAGGGGGGATAAGTTCCCCTTAATTATGGCGGGCAAAATACTGTTTTTGCCCGGCGCGTGCGCAGCTATATAGGCACTGCCGCGGGCGGACGTAGAAAGCGGGCGAGAATGAGACGACGCTGTCGTATTGGACGAGTGTCCGTCGAAATCAGGTAGGTACGCCCCTCGAAGGCGAGAGAAAGCGTATGACTAGGTTAGCGCCCGAGGTGACAGCCAGAGACAGCAGAAAATAATGAACATTTTCGGGTTCTGACAAGGAACAAGGAAAAAAACTCGAGTTCAAGGACCTACAGGACGAGTCACATGCAGCTGACGCATGAACTTTGTTCCAGCGTTTTTAGACAAAGTTTTTTTTTTTTAATAATTCTACTGACCGTGCGTTCGATATATTCACATAATGAAACAAAACGCATATAAAATATAAAAATATGCTTCTCTATTTTTTTCTTTTCGGGATACAGGAGGTTCGTGATAAAGTGAGCACTTCGTAATAAATTTTAATTATAAAAATATTATTAATTTCGACTTCAGACGTTAACATTGTAGTACAATACAATCTGAGCGCTTTGCTAGTTAATTAGTTAGCTTTAGTTATACTAATAAGTAGCAGAGAACTATAAATATCCTGAAAAGGAGAGTAACTAGGATTTCGCAAGTGTTAACTTTATTCCGAACCAACTATATCATGTTTAGAAACGTGGCTTCGCGGCACCTCAACATAGCAAAAAAAAAGACAGTTTCAAGCTGCTGTAACGTAAAAAAATACCAACCGCAAATGTAATAAAAATGGAGAAGCATTCGCTTTTCGTAAATAGAAATGTTGGGTCACCGCTTAAAAGTCCCATGGGTAGAGCAGTAAACTTTTCGCGAAAGAATTTTGCCCCAGTTCATTTCAGTACCTTATATGTAGAGGCACGAGTATTCATCTGGCAACAGCATAGACTTCTCAGTTCTGTACGTGTACTGGCTGAAGCTGAATATACATTGGCTACTAACAGTACAAACGTGTAGCACGTGATATCTCCACGACTTGTTTCCTTATTTATAACTGGCTTGCAGTCGTCAAATGTGTGTTAAACCCGCTCTCGTCTAATCACAGAAGGAGGAGTGAAGTATACATTATTAACGTTCAACCTTACCTAGAATCAAAACGCGAAATAATCGTGCCTCTACTTATATACAGATTTACAGTTCTGATTCACAGTCGGAGATTGGATGTTTCAACGCTCGTGTGTCACATTACACAGACATGCTGGTAATAACCACGTAGCAGAGCTGCAGATATGCACATAAGGCACTGAGAGAAACTGGGGCAAAATTATTCTACCCACGGGGGAAAGCCTACAACCAAAATACTGCACGCCGTTCACGTACCCCGCAGGTAAAGTAAACACGGTTGTCGACACACGACCCAGTCTCGACCACGGCCGTAGAAGAACAGGTCTGGACACTCGCCTGGAAACTTGACCCCACTTGTTGTTTGGCTGCAGTTCACCAAGTTACCGAGAATATTGTGTTTTATTGGCGCTGATGTTAGGGCGGTCGGACTCGAACTCCGCCCACTTCCTTTCCACTAAGATAAACAATTTATCAAAACGTAATTTTTATCAATTTATGAAATACTTCCTTTGCTCACAAATTTAAGAAAAGGCTCCAGCAATCTTTATTTACTTTATAAATTTAACAACGGAAAAAAGTGAGAGGAGTTTGAGTCGGACCGCCCGGAATACAGCGCCAAAAAGTATAATATTCTCGGTAACTTGACGAACTACAGCCAAACAACCAGGGGGTCAAGCAAAATACATTGTTAGATAGGCGAGTGTCCAGACCTGTTCTTCTACGACCGTGGTCTATACTATCACTCCCCTGTTTCTGTACCTCAGACGATGCATCTAGAGCCTGCTGTATAGGGCAGTTAAATTGCTAGAGCCACTGACATCAGGCGAAAATAATTTTTTCACCCAATTGTTTCAATTCTTTACACGCACTTCTATATCTATGCTTGATGGTCAGTGATTGGTAGAGACATGAAAAATTCGCGTTATTTTCTGACAGCTGACTAAGTCTCCAAGTGAATATAGGCTCGTTCGATGTCTGCCGCTGGCCGATATTGTCGTGACTTGCCGCGGATAATTCTGACTCGATAAGAGAGGCCAATTTCTGTAAGGACGTAGCACACGTAAATGACGACACATAAAAGTTCGTGGTCAATTAAATCGCAAATTATGGTATGTTGTGTATAAGAAAGTGGAGTTTAGTCTGCTAACAAACGATAACGCGAATTTTGAATGTCTCTAGTGATTTCAATTTTTGAACTCTCAGCGTTGGGGTTCTACCCGAAAATCACAGACGTGTGGTGTCTCAGCAACCTTATTATCTTCGGCAATGTTAAATGAGCAACGCCTCTGCACAAATACATACTGGCAATAACCATGAAGATGTGCGCGTTAGACGCTGAAACATGTCGACGACAAATTATTCACCCCAGTAATCAGGCTCTATGCATATTACGTAGTCTCATGCATCAGATGTCTTTCAATTGTCTTATGCCCCTGTATGTGGCCGATTAAACCCTTACCAAGTAATACCCGACTTGACGATCGTAGGATATTATTTGTCTCAAGTTCTGCAAGTGGTGTCAATTTAACACTGAACCAATTTCATTTAAACAAAAAACGTGTATGTATCCAACCTATTCTCACCACACTCCCCAAAACTGTTATATGGGTTCGATTCCTGTTAGCGGTTGCTCCGTATCATCGAAAGAGAGAACTAAGGTGGGAATTGATAGTTTTCTCCGGGCACTCATTTTTCTCCATGCCTTCCATTTCACCGCAGCCCATCACTCAAGACCTTAGTATTAAAATAAGTAATATCGCGATTATTTTGACTTACTGGAGGAAATGTAAAGGCAGCTATGTGGGTGACATAAGTACGGATACCAAGACTAATACCTAACGCTTTTACGCGCGAAGCAATAAATCGATACGCACAGTTTTGGTAGTACTGTGACGCTATAATTTTACTTGCTGAAAGCTTCGAGTCCACATTACAGACGGTTACCCGCGACTTTACACAAGGACGGAAACTTTAACAGGAGTCAGCCATGGCCAATGATAAGAAACCACCTAAGCATTCGCCTGGAGTGATTTCGGGAAACCATGGAAACTCGAAATCATGATGGCCGGAGCCGGGGATCGAACCGGGTCCTTCCGAATGCGAATCCAGCGTGTTTTCGTTTCGCGACTTCGCTCAGACACTGTAAAAAAATTGTAAAATTGTCACGCTTATGTTTAGAAGTGTTATGAAAGTATTTATATGTAGGACCCGGTAGTTTTCGCGAAAAGATTTTTGCCCCACTTTGCTTCAGTGCCTTACGTGCGAACCTGCAGCTCAATTTCATGATTATTGGCAGAGTGATTTTTAGTGCAGAGTCTTTACTCATTTGACTGTGCCAGTCAGCACAACTGATAACTAGGGACCCTGTTTTTTCGCGAAAAGAATTTTGCCCCGGTCTGTTTCATTGTCTTACGTGCACATATGCAATTCTGCTTCATAGTTATTGGCAGCGTGTCTGTGTGAAGAGCCGTATCTTATTTGACTGCGCCAATTACAAAAACCTTCCTGCAACACCACACGTCGCTGATTTGCCGGTAGAATCCCAAAGCTAGCGACAGTTAATATATCCAATCACTGACCACAAAGCAGAGATGCAGGTGTACACGTAAGGCACTGAAACAAAGTGGTGCAAACATTTTTTCGCGAAAACTACCGGGCCCTACTCATATGTAGTAAATATTTTTCTAACACATCAATGACAGAGGCAGGGATTTTTGGAGGAAATAATTACGCAACATTTTGTTTCAGTGTCTCGCGTGCTCATCTACAGCTCTGCTTCGTGGTCAGTGATTGGCTCTTTTTAACTAATAACATATTTGTGATCTCCCCGCTAATCGTAGACGTTTTGTGCTGCAGTAGCGTAAATCTCATTGGCACAGTCAAATGAGTGATGCCTCTACACGCATGCTCGCTGCCAATAACTACGTTCCAGAGCTGCAGATGTGAACGTGAGGCATTGAAACAATATGTTGCATAATTCTTTTCACCAAAAATCACTAACTCTAATGATATTGTTCCTGTACACTTTTATAAACAGTTGAATGTATACTGATGATACCAGATCTGTGAAGTAACAACGCTGAATACTGGCTCTGTTTTCAAGTTTAAATATGGCAAATCTCATATGCTCTGTATGGACTAAGAACTTCTAATACTGTTGATGAGTGATGATGTATAGAGACGATAGTTTATCGCGGGAAAACTTAACTATTTGCTGGGTTTCAAGGTACGCACAGCTTATGAAAAGATGACTGGCTTTCGCTTTCTAGTAGAGATGTTGCCTTATTTGATTGAGCCAATAAGAATCCCGCTGTTGTAACAAGCGTTGTTGAGTAATACGTACATCGCCCAATCATACATGTCGCAAGAAACCACAGTGTTTTCAAAGGTATGTTGGCACAAAACAATTTCGCGATGTACCATAATCTCTAGTAATGTATTTTACAGCGTGGATAGCGGTTATTTAACTTCCTAGAAAAAAAAATTTCCACAGTAAAGTTATTTACAGAGATATGAGTGAACGGGCGAAGACAGATGTTGCAGGCGAAGTGTTGTTGGTAATTGTACTAAAACAAGCAAGGGTAGCAGTGTAGCAGATGAAGCGAGGAGGGTCGTCGAGACGCTGGGCGGACGAGTGGACGTCTTGGCGTCTCACTCCGTCGCCCCGCAGGTACCTGCCTTCATAGACGTCCGTCGTCGAGAAAGTGTGGTTCCGCTCTGCCGGCCAACCGATCACTGCTGCCGCCCCGTCGTCCGTCTGCCACGGAGAGGACAAAACTGCCAGCCAGGGCAAGCGACACGATTATCTTCCATATTAGTAAGCAGTGTCGTAGCGTGGATGTCATTCAAGGCGTGCAGTATTAACACCGACTGTGTACTTTGAGCATGTGGCAGCTGTGTGGCAGAGACCAAGGTGTATTATTGAATAATTCATTCCTTGTCTCTTGCCCACTATTGGCTGGTGTGTGTACCTGCCTCCACCAGTGTAGCATACACATGTCTTAAATTACCCGTCTGATTTTAAAACTGATATCATATACAGTGCGTCTATCAAGCTTAAGATACTGCGTAAGAATCTTTTATAATTTCCTAACTACCAGTAATGTATATATTTTAGTTATGGCGATGTCTTTAAAATTTAAAGTATTTGTTGAGAGTCGTATTTTTCATCAAATTTCCTTAGTAACCAGCATAACGAAACATCAACACGTGTGCTAAAGACATATTGTAGGCGAGGCAGTGCCAAAAGATGTTCTGCAGTCTCTTCCAACCACAAATTTGTTTTCAAGCTATTCTTTTATCAAATTGGAATTTTTATATTCTGTGTAACGTTTCTTCCATGACTGCAATTTTCAACCAGTCAAGACCAGAACTATGTTCTCTGTTGATATAATTATCAACGAATAAATTACTTAAGGTACCAAATTTGACAAATAAATAAAAATTTATCGGGTGTACTGGGTCCTGTGTCTTTTAAGAGCAGAGAAACGTTCGTCTAACGGGAAATCCTATAACAATAAGGCAACGCCGCTCCGACCTTGACTACGGAGGACAAAATGTCAAGTTGAAAGGCAGGGACACATGCGTGAGAGGCGGGCAGAGGTAGTTCTAAGACTTTCACTCTCTCTTCCTAGAAATAAAATATTCAACAGCAAGATCCTCAAGTCTATCATGCTCGGTGCTTACTAAACGGCCCCTGTGTGTTACTAGCTTGACTATAGATCTTAGTGATGAATACTGTTTGAGGCCAATTTAATTAAATGAATATTTGTTCCTAGAAACGTAACTAATTTCTGTACATCAAATATTGTATTGAGGCCACTGGGCCTGAAAAATTTAAAGGTTTCCTTCAAGGGAAAAAAAATACATACACATTATATTTCTGCACACAAAAGATCTTTTTCTACTGAACTTGCAGCCAAGGTGTTATTAGAGTGATTTAATGAAAAACAAATTCTCATACTGTATCAACTTTATTTTAAACATAAGCTTTATTAATTGTGAAGTATTTCTTGTAGCTTTGGTGCCAAATATAAATTTTTATGTAAGCGAAGACCTAAAGTATTGAACTCAATATTTTGTTTGTACCTGTCCGCCTAAGCAACAAGCTACGAGTCGAAATAAAAAAAATAATGATTTATTACCAGTTTTCCTTAACACTCGCACATAAACCGTGCTAATTGCCTGTAAAGATGACTGCACATTAGCAGTCGTAAATACAGAAACGATTTGAAAACGAATGTAACGGCTCGGTAGTGACGCACCTATTACAACTGAAAGTGGCTGGTATCTCATAAGTGCTGCACTCGGCACGAGAGGAAACGCCAGGTAATTACTCTAATAACAAGCGAAACCTACTCCAAATTGAAGCCTTCCTAATAAGCAGCTGTGTAAGTGTATGAACGTTAACGGCAATGTTTTCCCTGTGTGAAATTTTGTCAGTTTTTTTGTTTAGTTCCGTTACCATACTTGAGCACTCTCGTGTTCAATTGCAGTTTATCCTTTCTTGTTTTTCCCATTTTATTGTTGTAAACATACAGGCTGTTACTGAACTATACGTACAAACGTCGTGAGGCAATTCTCTATACAGAACTGTATAGAAAATACACAGTAACTCATAAAATATATATTCCAAGCTTAAAAATCTAAATATAAAAGGTTTAAACTGAAAATAGTATAACCTACTGGAGACTGTAGGACAATTCAGTGAATGATAGTTTTACTCTACGTAGACCTTAGTACAGTTGTGAAGTACAAACATTCCATGCCGCTCTGAGAAAAAAGAAAATCTTAAATTTCTGTTTTTAAGGGTCTACCTCCCTTATGAGTTACTGCACTCCAGTGTTTATATAGTGTATTCTATTCGATTTTATGTATGGCATCGCCTCATAGCGTTTGTATCTGTAATTCAGTAGGAACAGCTTGTTTGTATATGTGCATATACACAGGATGGTCGGAAACAAACGTAATAAGCACACCGTCCGAATTCTGAGTAAAATAAAATGTTAGTGAAAAAATGTTGTACGATGAAATTTTATGTGCGCACTGCGGCAACACCGCATGGAGATAGTCCCCTCTTAAGCTTCACGATCAGGTATTTTTTCACGTATGTTAAGTCAAGTAAACGTAGAATCGTGTATGGACGAATAATACGCAGGTCAGAACAGTAGTAGTGCGATAAGTAAGATATATGTGGAGCGCAAGAGGGGGGTATGTACAGTGCTATGTTGCCACATCGTGAAAATAAAATGTCAACGTACAATATTTTGCCACTAACATTTTCGTCTCCATGTTAGCCCAGGATTCGCGTGGTGGACTAATTATGCATTTATTTCTTGACAACCTGTATATATAGTTTATACAATAGGCAACTAACATTTTGACTGGATTTATTTACTTGGACAAACTCCATTGCGAAATAAATGACTGTCAAAAGAAAGCTAAAAATAATACAAGAAAACATAAATAAACAGAGTATGTTTTAGTCGTCAGGATACATACACAACATGAAATTCCAAAACTGGAATCTGGTCAGATAAAACAAGGATGAAACAGAATATTAAAAAAAAAAATAACATAAATATAAAAATAGATAAGTTTACATGCGACACAACGATGTCAACTTAGATATTTTTATATTCTTGTTATTTCTTTTATATTCTGTTTGTTCCTTGTTTTATCTTACCAGATTCCAGTTTTGGAATTTCATGTTGTGTATGTATCCTGATGACTAAAACATACTCTGTTTATTTATGTTTTCTTGTATTATTTTTAGTTTTCTTTTGACAGTCATTTATTTCGCAATGGAGTATGTCCAAGTAAATAAATCCAGTCATGCACTCCCATTGCACAGTTCTTTCAAAGATCACAACTAACATTTTATTGTATCGAGGATATACAGGTTAGCTGTGAGTGAAAATTATTTTATTTTACGTGTCCTTGGTACGCGGCCACGTGTTCCTGTTTACTTTGCTCGTGAAAATTAAATTTTAAGTAACAAAGGGACCAAGTATCGTAAAACCAACACGTATATGTGCTGAAAATGTTTGTAATATGTTGCCTAGTATTTTTTTTTAATTTAGACATTTTATCGGCCTAAACTTTTTCCTTCAAGTCAAAAACTAGCCAAAATAAAAAGGATTGTTTATTGTTTTGGTAAAACTAGGCTTAATATTAAAAGAGTTTTCAACACATCATTGTGAATGTTTGTTCCCTTTAAGGATTTAAAATTCATAATCGCAAATCCGCGTCAATAGAGAGCCATCGCTTTAAGAAGAAATTTAAATCCCCACCGGCAAAAGGAGTACGTTGTCGATGATTTATTTATAATTAAGGCAACGTCCTCTGTAAGACAGAATTAAGCAACGTTGAACGCAATTGAGTGTTCATTCTTACACTTCTCCACGTTTCTCTTCCTGAAAAACACCTGGCAAGACGGCTACAAAAAACTTTTTAACTAACAAACAAACACGTCCTAGCACAGACGGGCCAGATGTTTGTAATGCAGCTAACGTTCATTTTTAAAAAGTCTCTCGACTAAGTTTTTGTACCTAATAGAAAAAATTAACTCTGAACTACTAACCCAATGGATTAGTATTATAAACTAATTCGTTTTCTTAGACGTACGCCTCTGTGAACGAATGTTGCCGTGTTATAGAAAAAAACACAATAACCCCAAAAGCAAAAATAGTAATTCAGTATTAGTAGAGACACTGGAAAATCGCGAAAATGTTTAACATATTCACCAATAAACTCAAGTATATTAACCGTGACACGTGTGAACAGTTTTGGGGCAAATCACACACGCTGTGTGTCCAAGTTGTACAGTTCTAACTGGGTTTGTTGAAGAGAGAAACAATGCTTCAAATAAACTATAGCCTATATGGATACTAAACATTCAGTGTTATATACAACATGTTGGAGCCTAGAAAATAGTCAACTATTCCCGCGGTTTTCCAGTGTCTCTAAGTATTAGTTGTTAGCGTGCTGGAGTTCCTGTCTGCTCGTATGCCTGAAGATGGGAACATATTATATCAGTTTCTCGAAACGGCGCGTCTGTTGTCGAAGGAAACCTGAAACATTTTGTCTATTTTCTCTTTGCTGTGTTGTCTGTGTTCTCAGCCATTCGTGTCTATTGTTGTTTTTTTTTTTTTTTTCGTGCTGACGTAGTTGTCCTCGATCGTTTTTGTCGCCATTTTTCATGCACCTTATTTTGTTGATTATTTTATTGTACTTTTGTTTTGTCATTATTGACACGACTTCATTACATCCCGGAGTTATGTGTGCTGTTACTGTCAATTTTTTATTTCGTGTCGTATTATGTGATATGACAACATTCCTTTCCGGAACTGTATTTATGGTATAATTTGGTTTACATCTGCAAATACTGGCTTTTCTCTTTTTTTTTTTTTTTTTTTTTTTTTTTTTTTTTTTTTTTTTTTTTTTTTTTTTTTTTTTTTTTTTTTTTTTTTTTTTTTTTTTTTTTTTTTTTTTTTTTTTTGCCTTATATTTTTCTGTTTTTTGTCTGCAACACGACAATATTCGCTCGCAATGACTTATGTCCAAAGAACGGTTTGATTTGAAAGAAATAATCTGGGAAATCTATTTGACTGACACAGGTATCCACGTCTAAAATAATGAACGCAAAGTTCCTGTGCCAATTCGCAAAGTTTCTGCCTTTTTATTAAACCAACGTGACTTGTGGAATTTTATGCCGGTGCCTTTGCCTGCGGATATTCCACGCCTCTGACATTAATCACCAACATCGCAACAACTGGGCAAGCGCAAAATCCAAGTACGTAAAGTACGGGCCGAATTTTGTTCCCGATTGCAACATTCGAATCCATAAATTAGCGTGTATCTGAAGGGCGTTAAGAAATAAGAAACTAAACCGGACTTTCGAACTGTTCAGCTAACCGTGACCCTAGTATCGATGCAATCGAAACATTTCACCCGACAAAAGAACCGCAACAACGCTTCGAGTCCTCGACTCCAATTTATTTGCAGCGCCGTTTGATCGCGATGTTGTTCGTGTAAATGACGTCAATGAAAGGTCATTGTCACACGATGAAGCCAGTGGCCGAGACGGTCATTTTACGTTAATACAGCAGGTATCTCAGCTTGGCTACCTACGGACCTAACATTACGGATCTAACAGGCGTCAAGTGGAGAAATATCATAATTTTATATTTGTAAGCAATACTGTTTGTTTTGTAGACGTTGTTTCATGGCAGTACATTTCCTGTTACGAAAAAAAATTTGCTTAACCAGTTTTCTCGTAATGGCACTTCAAAGTACAAATCTGCACTTTTTTTTGCTTTTTTAAGCCGCAAAAACCAATTAACATAAATAAATTTAAAAATTCACACTGAAACTACATGCCACAGGCTACTGCTTTGAAGTGTTTTAAAATCCAATGTAAACCGTTTTTGTATTTTATAAAATCGATAAAAGAGGCAAAATTTTTTCAAAATTTCCGAAATTTTTTTAACGTTCAAAACATTATGTGATGAATTTTAAAACATGTCAAACAGTAGACCATGAATGTAGTTATAGTGTGAATTAAAAATATATTTACGTCCATTGGTTTTTGCAGCTTATAAGAACTAAAATCGTGCAAATGTTGATTTTGAAATGTCATTATGGGAAAACTGGTTGGACTATATGTTTTGCAAGAGGAAAAATGTATTCTCAAGCAGCGTCTACAAAACTAACACTATTCCATACAATTACAAAATTACTATTATTTCCCACCTGAACACACTTAAGGGTATTCGCGTGGAAAAAAATGCATAGTTTTATATTTGGACAGCATAGTGTTCGTTTTACAGACATTACTTGTGACTACATTTTATGCTTGCAAACATTTTTTGGGTCTAATAGTTTTCCCATTAAGCGGCAAGTCAGTGACAGAATTTGCAAGTTACAGAAACATAGGAATAATAAAAAGCAAGTGACTTACTCGAATCAATTAATTTAAACTGAAATAAGATACTGTTGGGCTTATGCTTAAACAATTAAAATACACAATAAAATTCCTTTGTATTTTCTAAAAAAAAAATCTGAAATTGATAAAAATTTTCTTGTTAATGGCAATTTAAAAAAAAAAAAACAAATTGACTTTGTTGTGAGTTTTTTTAAATGTTTTAGCATATGTCTCATAGCATTTTATGTCGGTGTAAATTATTTGGTTCTCGTCATTCTTATGTCCTCATAACTTGCAAATTTTGACTTTGACATGTCGGTATTAGAAAATTATGAGAGATAAAAAATGTTTACAAGTAGATAATGTAGTCACAAGTAACGTCTATAAAACGAACATTATGTTATGCAAATATAAAATTATGAATTTTTTCCACGTGATCACTCTTAATGTCGGTTTACGATAAAGACATATACGATAACCACGCAAGAGTGCGGACATGAAAGAAGGTTTTCTTACTACACAGCTAAGCGCATTAGTCATTGTGTCACTGAAATGATTATATTTTATTTCATGCCATGTGTGTATTGGTTCCAGCCAATAGTAACTCAATGTTGAAGAAAACAATAAGTAACGGCAGCCGTGTATGGCTGTTTATTATAAAGTGATTTAATTTGACACAATGCAAATAATACTACAAATTCTATAGGCACAGTCGCGAGGAATTTAAATATTTATAACATAAAATTGCAAGGGATGCCACACACATTAGTTGGCTGTCAAACATTTCCTATCCGCTTCAATTGAAGTACAAAATCCGTTTGTATATTCCTGTATGAAAGCATGTCAGAAATTTCGCTATAGTCACGGAAACACTCCGCACAGCCAAGAACTGAATTTAGTGAGAAAAATGAAAAGAAATTTCGACACACGCAATGAACATATATAAAAATTGTGATGTCAAATAACGATAACACTAGTTACGCGAAAACACTCACAATTCAAGGAATCAAAATATGGAGAACCATTTACAGCATCCTATCCTAAAACCAAACCGGTGACAAATTTGACCATGCATAGGAACCTGCGAATTTCGCGATGTTACCAATCAGCAGACTGGGCTGCAAGTTACTGTGTGGTCATTTGACATCTGTTATTGGCCGACAGTTTGCGTGCGGAGCGACTGAATGGCCAATGATATAAGGTCAATTGTAAACTGCTCACTAGCATTAGGGCCCGGTAGTTTTCGCGAAAAGATTTTTGCCCCACTTTGTTTCAGTGCCTTACGTGCACACCTGCAGTTCAACTGCATGGCTATTGACAGAGTGTTTCTGTGCAGAGTCGTTATTCATTTGACTGTGCCAATCAGTGCACGGATAGCTGCGACACATCACGTCTGTGATTTGCCGGTTTAATCTCCACACGCTGGGTGTTACGGCATCCAATCACTGGCCACATAGCAGAGATGCAGGTGCGCACGTAAGGCACTGGAACAAAGTGCTGCAAAATTCTTTTCGCGAAAATTAGCGGGCTCTAACTAGCATGTATTGCGAGCATACAAATGTGTGAAGGCGAGGACTTAATACCGTCGCGGTGCCTGTCGTGAAATAACTCGAATTGTTGGCACGTCTCCAGCAATGAAGCAACCTCGAACATAATAGCGGTACACAGCCATCTTAAGGCCTAGCTCTTTAGTTTTACAGTGATTTCGAAAATATTTTTAAACGCAAATCAATTCATATATCAAAACTTCATTCTAACAATTTTAACGCTTATGTATCATCCTTAGTATCTGAATTTTTCTGTTGCAATACCCCAAACGGATTTTTAGAGTTTTGCCACTGAAATATCACGTATTTTGCTGTCAAAATAAGCCAAAATGAGCTAAATATGTTTTGCTAGCAAACGGTACATTATTTTAAAAAAAACGTTCTGGCAAAATTGTGTATCGTATGACTGTACACTGTCTTAAATTTTTTCAAAGCATTTGGTTAAAAAAATTTTTTTGAGTTATTTGCAATTGTTTGAAATAAATGAAATATATAATGGCCTTAACCTCTGTTATTTGTCATTCAACACATGCACGTCATCGCGATGAAGTTTATCTCTCACAAGTTTTCATCATACATGGAACTATACCTTAGGCTTCCGCCTGGCCCTCTATGCCAGCTGTTTTGCATTGAACTGAAAGTGCCGGGCCGATCAGCTCGACCCTGAGCCTAGAGTCGTGGTGATCGCCGCAGTTCGAGCGGCGGTCTGGTAAAAGGGAACGGACGTGTTTGTACAAGGCATTACGAAATATCGTTTCCTCGACCGACACAGTTGTACAGCCGACTTCGGTCTAGTATATTCATTGTGTAACATCTGCAGCCCATATCTGGCCCGGCCTAATTTTTAGATGTTCGACGTCAAGGGAGAGTGATGGATAATTGTACTGTATTTTCGGTTTTTGAGCCGCAACATTAATTCTAATTGTATTATCAAAATTAGGATACATTCTTGTTAAACTGCTTGACATAAATAATAATAGAATCTTTCATTAATTATTCATGCAGAATTATTGCAAGAGAATTGTATGTTATCTTTCAAGAATTCTCATGCGAGGATTTAACATTACAAATTAATGAAATATACCTTGATTAAATATGTCAAGCAGTTTACCAAGAATATATACTATGCGAATAGAAAAATTTATAATACAATCTGAATAAATGTTACGGCTCAAAATCTGACAATACAATAAAATTGTCTAACCTTCCCCCTTAAGGCTTGACATCAGTCTCTTCTTTGAATTTGATTGTTTTTCCACTTTTTTTTAGTTCTGAGAAAACAGTTAAAGTCTGCAACTTAACTACAATTTATATTTATGTTGCTGTATGTTCCAGACAGACGATTGAGCTGGTAATGTATATTTACGTCACAATCAATCTGGCAAATTTTTATATACACAGCTTGCTGCGCATTTATATGCAATATGTCACGATGTGTGTACTACATTCCAAGGTAAAAAGAATTTACGATATAGTTGCAGATTTAACATTTTTCTTGCTATATGTCACATACTAAATTAGGCTGCTTTATGAATCAATAAAGATAAATTCAAAGTTATCAATTTATCACGCTTATATGTAACATGTTTGAGACAGCTGTGCGTCCTACAATTGTTTATAGAACAGAGATTTAATTATGTCCCATTTTAGAAGCAGATGTTACAAAATAATATTGGATTGAAATTTTTAAATTCTAAGGCTTGGTTTCCGTCGCCATTATTTAATAATTTTATTGTTTGTTTTTTGAAATTCTAGCACGTCCTACAATTTAAATAAATTTCACAGTTTTCTCCCATAATCATGTATACATTAGCCACTTGATCCTTAGCTGTGTTTGCCGACACCCGAATACTCTGTTACAGATTTCACAAAATTGTGGTGCGTTTACACGAACATAAATATCAAACAACAAGGGAGACAACAGCCTTAAAACCTGTTTGGTACGGTTTTGCACAATGCTTACTTTACCGTGAAGCTTGTAAGGTCAGTAGGCTTTACGTCCCGTCGACAGCGAGGTCATAAGAGAAAGTGTCACATAGCTTGATCAACATCACAGGGACTGGAAGAGGAATAAACAATTACTTACTTTAAGTAACCCTATCAACATTCGCCTGGAGTGAATTTGGTTGAAAACCTAAATCAAGGTGTCCGGATCTGGGAGTCGAATCCCGGCCCTCCCGAATGCGAGTCCACCGTGTAAGCGTTTCCACAGAATATTTAGAAATACAGAAGCGAAATTGCCTGTAGGACAGCAAACTCAACTGCACACGCTAACAAAATGGCTTCGCTGGCAAGTAGCTTCACGAAAACGCCAGTGGCCAGTAGCGTAAGGCGGCTGTCCTGCTAACCAACCGCCAGGCCAATAGTAAACCTGCCCTAACAAGCAGGAGCCAAACATACACGAGCCTCGGGCAACCAATAAACGACAAAGTTCGCTCTATCAATTGAGCGTCCACGTGATTTCACGTCTGTATTATTATTTAGTATTTGCCGTTACACCACCTTGATCGGTTGTATAAAGATATTAAATCTCAATGTTAGTACAGGCACGTAAAATTTCAGCTTGATGCATTAAAAAGGCAACCCGTGTAATATTAACTTGCGTTTAGTAACACAAGAGATTGCTGAATTACTTGACGTAACCTGGTCATCGAACAAACCTTGGTCACATGACTGAGCTAACCTACTAAACCCTTGGTATTTAAGGGCTTTACAGTGGGATAAAATCACAGTTTTATATTTGTGTTAAATAATGTTAATTTTGTAAACGTTACTTCGGAGTATTTTTTCCTCTAACAACAAAAAATTTAATCAGCCAACATTTCCCATAGTGGAATTTCAAAGGCAACATTTGTAAGTACTTCTTTATACATCCTCCAAAATCCAGGAACGTAATGAATCAAAGTAATTTACAGTGAAACTACATATCAAGGACTACAACTTGGTGTATACAAACACTTTCTGTATCTTAAAAAGTATTTCTGAAATTGAGATTTTTCGCTTCTTTTAATTTTTTTAAGCACAAAACCATTTTGTAGTGTATTTAACATGCTTCATCCTCAGCCGGTTACACTGTGATTTATTTCGTTTTATTATATTCATTGGTTTTCGAGGAGGTGTATGAATTAGAAACATGTAATTTTTTACTTTTAAATGCCAGTACGGGAAAACTGGCTGAGCTATGTTTTAGAGGAAAATGTACTCTTACGTTACGGCTACAAAAGTGACACCATTTCATACAAATATTAAATTATGATTTTTGCCCCACTTAAACGGCATTAAGGTGTATGGAAAGACAAGACGTCGAGCAAACAATTGGAATGCTCTATCGTCGATAAAATCTAAACTACTCGTCGTAATTCGATGAGACTTTTTTGCTGAGTAAATTATTTATTTGCGGACGTATAGAGCACTAGGTGGCATTGTGCTTTGCTTTCGAGTATAAATTTAAAAACTGTTTTTAGAAAAATATCGGCTTGAAGCAAAAAATCCATAAAACTGGAGAACTTTAAATTTTAATGTTTAAATGTGATAATATCAAGGTATGTATAGTAACGGAATTTTAAAAATACTGGCGTTTTGATTTTAAAAAAATATTTATGTCCCAAAACCTCTCGCGCAGAGCTTTATGGATGTTAAAATCATTTTTAAATCAAAATGCGAGTACTTTTTAAATTCGATTATTATAGAGGCCTAGATATTATCACATTAAACACTCTAAAAATTAAAGTTTTCCATTTTTATGGCTTTTGTGGTACCGTGCCCATATTTTTCTAAAAACTTTTTTTTTTAATTTTTTACTCGAAAGCAAAGCCGTCTAGTGCTCAATACGTCCGCTAGTAAATTATCTACTGAGCAAATAAGTCTCATCGAATTATGATGAGTAATTTAGATTTTATCGACGACTGAATATTCCAGTCGTTTACTCCACGTCTTGGCTTTCCACGCCTCTTAATGCAGCCGCGTATAAACTTGCGAAGTCAGCGAGGGACGGCATTGTTACACGGCTGAGTTGTACTATACCCACGCCCCGTGCAGAGAGTTAGTTACAACTAGAGCAGTGCTAGGAGCTGACCTCGGTCACAACACGTTGGGCGTGGCGCCAGCAGAAGGCGCACCGCCTTGAGGGAGGCAGCCTAGACCAGCTGCAGTGAGGTCACTGCATGCCGACCCCGCCTAGTCGTGCAGCCCGCCCTTCCCGCAACCTCCTAACATCACCAGCTGTCATACTAACACCCTCACACCAGCTCCGCCATTCATTGACGAAGCGTCATTTCTTCCAGATCTTTCAACGATTCCTACCATACACGATTATTTGATTTTTTGCTTGTTTGAAATCCTGAGAAGAAAAACATCTAACTTACGTCTAAAGGTGGGTATACAATTAATAACACAACAGTAACTATAGAACAAAGGTCGTTCGCACAAGAACTAACCTCTATTCTTACCTACCTATTCACGACGCCTACAATGTAGTCATATATGCATAGAGATGCTGACATATTAAATGGTAATATTGTATTTCTTGTGCTTACGCATATGACAGCAACCAATCACAGCAAAGGATTTTGTGAGCGTTGGTTTAACCTCAAAAATACGCAAGAACAAAACAAAGCTAGAATAAATAATTGTAATGTTAAAATACTTAAAATCTACATTTCTATGTTGTAAATAAAGTTTTACGCTGTGCAGTTTATTGGGACTTTGTTTCTATATTTCCTATCATCTCCAAATACGATTTCACTTCAAATCTATTTGAATGGTCTTTGGTTGACTTTTATAGAACTGGGAATATTTCAGATTCGTCGAAAAAATGCCATTTGCTAAACATAACAGTAAGAATTCTATCGCGAACAAATTTTGCACACGGTGTCTGGTCGTGCGTAGTGTCTACGGTTATGTGATATGTTTTGTGCTTGTGCTTTTGAAATGTGAACCAGTCTTAAATCGTAATTTTAATTTACCACAGTTCAATCATGAAATTAAACTTTTAACATGTATTAAGTCATCAATCAATCTGGCAATTTTGTTTATAGTCTTAATTTATCTTACTTATTGCGACCTGCATATACAGTATGTAAAACGTTCAACTACCAAGCCGGTACGTTAGCACAAGGAAAATTTATTTTGCGCTTAAAACCGCAATTTATATATACTTTTTTCTCATAATGTTCATTTAAAACAAAACATACTCTTTGCCACAAGTAAGTTTTCGATGCGGCAAATAATGGGTTATTATAGTATTCCGGTAGTTGGCAGTAGAGGCGTAGGTTCAAACCGATTGTTGGTGCAAAGACCGGAAATCAATAGGCGGATTCCTATCCTTAAATAAATGGAGTCGAACGCTCAGTACCATCGTGCTAAATAGTACTTGAAATCTACCATGATTACTGAAATACATAAATAAAAAAACATTAATGAAATTTTGTTGTATTAACATTTTAATAACGATACCTCTTATACATATTATGAAAATGATATAATTATTATTTAGATGAAAAAATTTTCGTGTGGGTTTCCGTGCACTATATCGAACACACGCAAGCAAATATAATAACCTTAGAAAGTTTTTAACAAAATGCTCTAACCTATGCTGTATCTACGTTTTCATGCAGATGTATGAAGCGAAATTATATTACTATAAATATTGCTGAAATTTAATACAAAACGCTTAAAAAATTCCATCAATTTCCATTAACAAACATGATATTATTCCTGGGTTGGCATACCATTTTAAGAAATACTTCTAAATATGTTATAATAAAGGTCACTGAAGTGTGTTTTGGTTACAAAAACTAAAATATAATCCAATAACGAATAAATCACTCTAACAACTTCAGAAAATGATAGTGTAGAACTAAAAAATATTATATTATACTCAAGTTTTTAGTTTGCCTCTAAGTATGTACACTATTTAAAGGTCTTCAAAGTAAATAAGAGCTCTAAATGTTGCCTTGAATGCGAATCTTCAAATTCTTTGCTTCGTATGTGGCGTCACTCAACGAACCGTGGATCGCTGAGAGTGTCGTAACCATATTGTCTCCAGTTAATCAGACTTGTCTACTAGGCCGAAGGTAAGGCAAGCACAGCTGAAGAACGCCTTTTTGCCCTCTTTTAGGAAACGATTTAAAATATATATTTAATTGTAACCTAATACAATAACTTTTTTGTACCGTAAAACATATACATTATGATTTTTACGTAAAGTACTATGTTTGTATTAGTAAGACAGAAAAGGAAAAGTTATTTTTAAAAAATTTTATATACTAAGCTTTTAAACGGTCTAAAATGTATGCAGGAATGTCTCCTATGAAAATAACTGTAAGATTTTCAACAATAAAGTGGGTCGCATGAAATAGGCAATTGAAGCATGAATAGTTAACCAAAGACAGTTTTGTTGCACGTCAAACTATATGAACTGTTGCGAGTGAATTCTCAACGACAGCTTCTCCCTGCACACCTTGCTATCATTACGCGTCATATTTTTCTCGTTTTAAATCTTACAAGTATTTCCACAGCTATCAAAAATTCATAATCACTAATTTTCAGGACAATATGTTTAGGAGGTATAAATCTGTTTGGGGCTAGGAGAAAGAGTTTTAAACTTTTTATTCCGTTTTAAAAACGTGGTGTTACATAATTTTTCATTTTGATAATTGTTTTCAGCTATTTTGAATAATGGAAGCAGGGCTTCAAAAGTGAATACTTTATGGCGAACATACTATACACGTTCGTATGCGGGTCATGGGACTTGCTACTTCTGTACACTACGACCAGTTTTCTCTTTCCTCCCCCCTCGCAGGTATGTAGTGCTGTCCTTGTCTACCCGCTCCGGCGCCGACCTTGATGCACCGTTGCAAGCTATTAGCTGCAACTGCAGTCTTAAGGCAACGGATTCCTATTTTTATGCTGTTTTTGCGAGTTTAATTTTTTAAACCACCAAAAGAAGCAGATATTGTAAAATCATTACATTGAAACGTTGAAAATGGTTTGTACTGCGTAGCCTAATTTTTTTCAAAATATAAATTTCTACAATCTTAGCTAATTATCGACTTAATTAAGTTTTATTAAAGTCAATAATTAGCCAAAATTATATAAACCTATGTTTTAAAAATAAACCTACGTACATAGTACAAACCATTTCCAACATTTCTATGCAGCGGTTTTGCTATATCTGTTCCCTTTTAGGATTTAAAAATAACGCTTATTAAAATAGCATAAATATGGACCCGTATCCTTAAGGTGGCCGCCTACCCAGGCCAGTGAGGGATGTGCAGATATTCGGCCGTTACAAGATTATTCAAACATTACTCAGCTTACGTACGTAATGTTCGACTTAGACAATAGCATTCAAATAACCTAACACACGTGTATACCCATTTCAGTTTCTCCGTGTATCTATAGGGGCCCCAGTGGCCGAAAGGTCAGATCTCTCGCCTCCCACCAAGGTGATCCGGGTTCGATTCCCGGCAGGGTCAGTCCCCAGACTTTAGCATGGGGGAATAGTGCCGGACGACGCCGCTGGTCGGTGGATTTTCTCGGGGATCTCCCGTTTCCCCCGCCCATTCATTCCAGCGCTGCTCCATACTCACCTCATGTCACCTCTCACCAGTGCTAAAAACCTCGATGTTAAGCGCTGACCAAAATCTCTTCACTCAGCCACTCACTCCGTGTATCTATAAAGTTCATTGTTACGCTGCTGAACATGGCGAACATTGGTGTTGTTGTGGTCCTTTGTAGACGTGAAAATCTTCGCACAGAATCTGAAAGGGCCCTCTCCTTGCCCCGTTGGCTAGGCCCGATCAATATTGCGCCTCCCTGTCGCTTGGCCCACGTAACAACAGAAAAGACACACATCAAACCTAGCCCTTAATACCACAAGACATGGAGGGTTCAATTTTACAAATGGTTTTAGGCTCCTATGTGTGTGTTATGAGCTTCGGTTGCCACAGATAGCACAACACTTCACCTTACAATATTTACACAACCTTCATATATGCGTATACCAACATTGCATTCAAAACACCTATATTATAACACATTTATATAATAATAGATACCCTTAATGTATAATTACACGTCACGTGCAAAATGACGTCACTCCTGAGATGATCACGTCTCAAATCTTTTACAAGGTTTAGACGTGCACAATACACCTATGTCATTAATATTACGTTTTTAAAATGCTAGGATCACTACTGAATGTCTCATAAAGGCGAGAAGACAGCAAGCCAGTTCAATGACTTGCACCTAGAGGCCAGAGTATGGCGTGGTGAGCGTGTTATGTCGTCCTTACTGCTTCCGGACTACTAGGCCTCTAACGCTCACCAAGGCGGCCACCTTAAGACTCTGTTTCAGTTACCATATTGAATAATTTTATATTTCGTTTGTTAGAAATTCAGCAGAAATGCTAAATCTGTGACTATACCAACAATTATTTATATCTTTCGCTACGGTATAGGCATTGCGATTTAGATGTTAACATATATTAACACCACAATCTGTGTGACAATAATTTTTTTACATTCATAATTTGCCGGGCTCATTCCAACCTTATTATAGGTCATTTAGAATAATGTGAACACTAAACATTTAACCTTGAAATATTATAATTAGTTGTTACTGTATATACTTCAACATTAAATACAGTTTCCGTACTGTTTGTATGGTTGGCAGCGAAGTTACCGCATATAGTTATGTGTATTTTCTTCTCTAAATACAACAATACTAAAAAAATCAACCGAAATCGACCTACTTGAATTTTATATATAATACACACACACACCTGCAATAACCAAATTTTCTACGGTTTTATTGGAAAATATGTTGTCTTGCAGCTTTATTTGTGTACTGGATTTTGTTGCTTGGGCATACTCCATTGCGAAATAAATGACTGTCAAAAGAATACTAAAAATAAAACAAAGAAACATAAATATGCAGAGTATGCTTTAGTCAACAGGATATATACACAACATAAAATTCCAAAAATGGAATCGGATCAAACAAAACAAGGAACAAGCAGATAAGGAATGAACTAACAAAAATCAACAAATAAACCAAGGTTAACATGCGACACAACGATGAGACGAAACAAAACACAAAGATACCAGACACAAACAGAAAAAAACAACAAACGGTACAAACGATGAGACGAAACAGTTTTCCAGACAGTAAGTATTAACGACATTTCGGGAACTGGAATCTGTTCCCGTCATCAGGTGGGCACACAGGGTTCAGGAACACGAGTGCGACTGATAAGGAGACTGGTAAAACCATTTATTTATGTAGATGAAATATCAAATGATTAAGCTTATTATTACAGACCCGGAAGTGTCGCGGGTTGAACGACCGAACGCTGGACTCCAATAGCCCTATGTTAACATTGCCTTGAGCTATTTGTTCATTGGTGCTGATCCAATGAGTGGCCAGTTGTACTTCTAGAAACGTAGCACGGGAGTCAGTGAGTGTTTCCATACATGTCTGATATTGGTTCACAGACCTCATGGAAGCGAGTCATTAACTGCCACCCTATTAACGTGTACGAGAGTTGGAAATATAACCTCTTCTCGAATGAATCCGAGAAATTTCCGTGTCTCAACTTAATATTGAACTATAACAAATTAAGGTAATTGTGAATCTTTTTAAAATATTTTTTATTTGACTTTAAAATAATATTTCTACTGCCATAAAACAATTTGTAGCAAAAACTAAGAGACAGTTTTATGATAGCTGCTCCGTATTAGGCAGAAAAGAATAATGCTGGCAAAAACTAAGTATTGAAAGAGAATAGTGTGGCAGGTATAAAAGAGTGGCTGGGAGGATGGAAGGAAGGGGTAGGGGAAATTTGGTGGTCAAGGACCAGTGAGGCCGACATACCACTGGCTAATTAGTCGCGTCACAAGGCCGACAAGCATTCCTTAGTTGCACGCCATCGCTTCCTGCGTCTAATTAAGCCCAAGCCTCCCACATGGTCGCCTGACTACTTACAACTAGAACCTCGACTTTCTCGCTGTCAGTTTCAACAGTCATCCGCGCACGGGTAAACCGTGTTGTAATACGCCGCACGCTACGCTCCCACGCTACATTAATACTGCTTGCTTTCTATAACTTTCCGCTAACGTGGCTTCGTCCTCTTGTTGTAGCACTAATTTCTTTGTCCCAACTGAAGTTTTCTCTAATTTTTTTTAATTGTAAAATTTTAACCGCCTTAATTTTATAAGTGAACCAACTTTTCCAAGACACCCTTATGGGGCGGCAGGGGGCTCGGCCCCTTAAAAATGTCACACCTTGTTTTTAATGCGTTTTCATAAAACCTAATACAACTTGCAGTTTGATAAGTTCCATATATTAGCAGTTCTTACGTGTTGAAATATGCCATTGGCAACAATTTTGTGTATGAACTTTCATTATTTTGCTTATTAACAAGGTACCTACATCATTATATATTTATGACCATCCCAGTCCCCCCCCCCTAACCCCTGGAAATTCTTAAAGATGGGAGCTCTTGAGTATTTCTGCTAGGACATTGACTTTTTTTTTTCACTACAGGACTTACAAGATTTGTAGAGGCTATTACGACGAACACATATTCACAACCTTAGAATAGAACCCAGCACTTCACTTACCGTAAGCCGGTGTGAAGCCGGTTCTGAGGTCGGCTTACTAGATTACACCAAGTGAGTTGGTGCAAGGGAAACACGTTTAACTCGCATTCGGGAGATCCCGAGTATAATTCCCGGCTCCGACTTTTTTTACATAGGTCATGGCCGACGCCTTTCCTAGTTCCTGTCCTTCTGTAAACTTTTGTCTAACCGTCTCTAATGACCATGGTCTTGATAATCTCCAAAACTACTCAATTAACCTGAACGCACTACACATGTTATAATACCTCGTAAACTAACCAAACAAAATATTATTAATATATTTACCCTAGGAAAATATTTGTTAATAATTTGAGGTTCATATTTGTTCTAGTCTTCACTGACCTCTTTTCTCTGATTTACATTATTTATTATTTTTATTCTTTTTTTTTGTAATAAGATATTTGACATGTGATGTACGAAAAACGTCTAAAATATATTTAAATGGCGACTAACTACACGAAACTCAAGTAAATTTGCCATTTCGCACAACCTGTTGTAAATGTCTCGGCTATGCGCTGCAGTTTTCCCCAAGTTTAAATATGCTGCCAGAATTTTGGTAAATTTCATAAGTTATTACATTGTATAAATAACAATACATTTCTTGTCTATATATATAAAAATTAAAGGTGACTGATTGACTGACTGACTGACTGACATATCAAACTGCTGCCCAAACCACCTAGAATCGTGAAATTTTTTGTGGGGGTTCCCTTCAGGTCGTAGGCGAGCACTAAGAAGGGATTTTTCGAAATTCGAACTCTAAGGGGGTGAAAAGAGGTGAAATGTGTTTCCGAAGAAATGTCGATAGAGCTCGAACCCGACGGCCTATCATCGTGATTTTTACTTTAATAGGACACTCGTAAAAATGCATAGTAGCCAATTTAAGGATTTTTCGAAGTTCAACTTTTAAGGGGCTGAAAAGACGTTAAATGTGTTTCCAATCAACTATTGATATCTATCGAACCCTTCGGGATAGAGAGTTGATATTCACTTCAAAATATTGCTTACGTAAATACCCAAAAAGTAGTTTTAGGTTTTTTTGAAATTCGACCCCCAGACAGTAAAAAGGGGC